>OOFC01007024.1:2747-20090 GCA_900323345.1 Pseudochromis fuscus
GGGTTCGGAAGAGAAAGCGGCGGCGGCGGCGGCGGTGGGGGGGCTGTGGCAGATTTTTTACCTGGAGGCAAAAGCAGGCAGAGGAACCCGAAGGTTCAGCGGGGAGCAGCCGTGCCCGCCCCAGTTCCAGGAAGGCCCTCTCCACTGTGATCCATTATTCAGCAACAAGCACAATTAGCCTCTGTCAAGCTATTTTTACACGCTCCGATAAGATAGATTCAATGTACAAAAGAATGCGCAACATCCCCCCCCGCCCCTCTTTGCTCCCCTCTTCTTGCACATCACCACTTATTTATTTATTTGGCACTTTAATGCGTTAGAATGGTATCGATGTAGCTTTTATCCCTTCACTTATTCATCAGGGCTTTGAAAGAGTTTGTTTAGAGCTGTTTAGCGAGGCATCATCGTCAAAGCTGCAGCGGATGAGATACGTTAAGTCGGCTCGTCTATCTCCATGTTATGATGTGTGGGTATAATTTCAGTGTTTGAACGCAGATGGGTGGCATTCAAAAATGAATTGACCTCGAAGACCCTAACGAGCACTTAGCATCAAAGGCGGAGCATTATTACAGCCACACTAAGTGCAGGTGGCCATTGACTTAAGTCAGGATTGAGATCGACTCAAGTCAAATAGTCAGAATAAACATTTGTCAGGGCCTTGGCTGCCGTGGCTTCCTGATGATCTCACTCCAGCGATCCATAAGGCAGCTCTTGGTCTGCTTCCACATTACATATGTGCTCTTACCATTGGACAGTATGCAGTGTGTTTGCAGGGCTGCTGGCACGAGCTCAGAGTATAGGAGTGACTTCAAACTGGCCTTGCTAAATGCTTTTCAATCCAAATGAAAGACTTGGAGGAAGGTCCATAAGATTATTGTTGTTTTTTGCTCGTCTCTTGTAAAACTGACTCTTTTCCTTCTGATGAATTATATGTTATTTTAATAGCAAACTTTTAGTGCTTGTGAACTGTATTTTTCTCCTCCTTTGTGCACTTGTCCTGGCCAAGTGTCTCTTTAAAAACAGGGATTTTAATCTCATGAGGACTCTCCTGGTTAATTAAATAAATGATAAAAAGACAACAAACAACATCTCTAAATGTGTTAACAGTAGATTATTCCTCCAATCATCTTTCAGGGTTTCTGATCAATATTTCATCAATTCATGACTTTTTGTAATCAATAGGGAGATTTGGATAAACATCATTTTTGATGCCGTTACACACTTTGTAGCATCAGTGTCGTTAATAACAAAATAATAATTAAAAACCAACCAATTGACATCCTTAAAAACCCCTAAATGTCTTTTCTTAACATTTTTGGGTGTGGGCTGTGTTTTGTTGAAATGGATATTTAGGTAACAACCTAAACTCTGATAACAGATTTGAATCTAATCATTTTCTGGAGGTTCACATTGATGAGGAGGGTCTTAAAGGAGCAGTTCAGTGTTTTACAAAATATAGATTTATATAAGAATTGATACTTTTCTCATATCTTAGCTTAAGGAATGAAAATGAGCAACATCAGCAAGACTCTCTAATGAACCAGCTGTACACAACTAAAGGCTAATTCCAGGTGTTGTGTGTCACTCTCCACTAGCGACCTAAAAAGTACATTTCCCCAAATTACGAACTGTTCCTTTAACGCTGCATCAACATGGTGAATAAATAAAGCATTTCTTCATATAAAGCAGTTCTCAGTCAGTGAGACGTTAATCTCCCACATAAACATAACTTAGTAGGTGTAGTTAGTACCGACCGCCGCGCCCTGGATCATTATTCATGAGGCTCTGCTTTAATAGAGAATAAATGCATGATAAGGTTGGGCTGAAGAGCAGAAAGTGCCTGAGCTGCCGCCACATTTCAGAGCTTTATGTGCATATTCCAGACTTTATATGTACAACATAATTCAGTCCAAACTGGCTCACCTGCCAGGGGTAAAAGGGAAAAGGAAATATTTTGGCCGCAATACTCGTTTGCCAAATGACACTGGCTCCTTGTTTTATGTTTTTACCCCAATTTTTCCAAATTTACTTCATCACTTCCTCTGAAAACTTTGTATTTTGTCACGGCTTTAGGCCCCAGGCAGTTTTTTCTTTTCTTTCTTGAAGTGAGATGAGGATTTTCTTTGCTGTTGTCACACACTTTTTTTTTTATCAGTGCATCATTTTATCTTCATAATTTGATGAGATAGCAGTTTGGAAGCTTCTCTATCTGCGATCTGCTTTGATACCCTGGATGTCTTGGAATACATTTCCTGCATATTTGCAGTACATTCACTGCATTAAAAAAAAAAACTGCTTCATGATCTCCTGTACGGAGGGGGATTAGTTTCAGTTATGTAAATACACAGGTAAAGTACTGAAAGACTGGAGTGAGGTAATGTGAACAGACCTGGACTAAATCACTTTAACTTTATCGGGAAACGAGACTTGAGCGACTCAAACCATTGAATTATTGGAGCTCAGAGTTTTTCCTGTGAGTTATTAAAGAAATCTGTCTCAGAAAATTCAGATCTGTTTTTATACACCCACATTTCACCAATGCAAATGAGCCTCACGCCGACCCTCTTGCATGTCAGATACTGATTATAATTGCGGTGCACGGACGCAGGCGATATACGTTCACTCGTGTAAGATTGATACCCAGGACCCGGCCTGTGAAGCCAGCGTCCAGCGCTACTTTTAAGATGAAAAGAGATTGCCTGGTCTATGCATTGCCAGGGATCTTTTTAAGTTCACATGCAGCCCCTTTTAGCATGAAACTAAATACGCAACATGATTAGCTCTCATTAACATGAGGTATTCCCTAACAAGGTTGTTGGCACATCCCGACCACGAGCTTTGACCCCTCTTTGCAGGTGCTGTCATTGCACCAGATCAGGCAGGTAATTAGTCTCCTTAAATGTGTGTGTGAGTGTGTGAGTGTGTGTGTGCATGGAGGAGGTATTAGTGGGGTTCATTAGCCCACACCCCCACTTATCCACCTCTTTACCCAGCCCCAGTTGATCTTTACAAGACCTCCCTCCCCTTTCATTCTTTGCCTTCTCCCTCTTATCTCCAGCAGCGTTACCCCTGACCCCCTTCAGCCCGCTTATTCCCCCCAGTGGTCGAGTGGGTGGGGCTAGGGGCTGTGTGAGGAGGAGGACAGGCGCATATATCGAGGGCGGCTGATCAAAGCCCTGGGGATCCCCGGGGAGGACATTTTCAGGGGCAGTAGGGAATTTAAGCCAGAAAATCAGAGGTGAGGTGAGAGGCGGCGGGGGTTATTGTGGCTGTTTGTAACCCAGGAGAGGGGCAGCGCTGTCCCTAATCCCCCTAATGAGGGAGGGGATCTCACCAAGACTGCTTTCACCTGGAAATGGTCCTAATGTGGTTTGCATGGTGATAACCTTTGAAAGCGATTGGTGTTTTATTTTTTTAAAGAGCGCATAAGAAGTGTGAGATGTGAGAAATCTGTGGATTTGTAAGAGCAGCGTGAGGTGTATTGAGGATGACAGAAGCATCAGAAACAACAAAGTGGTCTCTGGAGGCTGACAATATCCTGTGTGTGTGCAGCAGTGTGTGATGATGCATGTGTGCTCTGAGCTGAGCCTCTTTTTTAAAGTGCAGGCCGGGATGTGTGTGTTATGCCTGTACAGTGTGTGTGCGCGTGGGTATTTTTGGCCTGTTGTGCGTCTGTGTGTGTGTGTGTGTCCGTGTGTGTTCCGTCATGTCAGAGACATGACAGGCGCGAACGCTGATTCAGTCTGGCGGTGGTAGCGTCTGAAAGCGCCAGGGAACCTACCGGGAGCAAATGATATTCATTGGTCTTAAACGCTCGGGTTGGCCGGCCGGCCTTGTTGCAACCGCCGGTGTCATGTTACATTATGACCTGAAGATGACGGGGGACGACACCGCTCCAAAGAGGAGAGGAGGAGGAGGAGGAGGAGGTGCAGGCAGGGTGGGGAGAGGAGTGGCACTCACTCACTGAGGTCATTTAAAGCAATAATCCACATTTTGGTTTTTCTGTTTTTCACAGAGACGCAACTTCTCCAGATATTTTTTTCCATCTATATTTTTTATTTATGTTGCTTGTTTAGTTTGTTTATTTCACATAATTGATCATAATCATGTTTGCTTTATTTGCTGTATGTGATTTTACAGTTTCAACATAAATAATGCCATTATGGATCATTAAATTCAACACAACTAGTGATTTTTGACACTGACCCTTTAGCATTTCTTTGATCCAATTAACTTAAGATGAAATAAACATGGGGGGAGTTGAACGTCAACAGGGGGTGCTGCACCTCAGTTCACTCCCACTGCTTCAGCCTGTGTGGAAATTTCAACCTTTATTTTACTACTTATTTAACATATGGAAGTGTTTTACATTTAGTCTATTTTTAGATTGTCGGTATCTGCTGCGTGTGGCTGTTTTTCACGGGTGTGTCGCTCTCTCTTTCTGTGTGTTCGTCGTGATCCAAATCATGGGTTTTTGAGGTCAGTTTGAAGTATCTTCTGCATTTCTTTTTGAGCCTAACCTTGGCTTTTGTGCGTAAAAGATGAAACCGATTAGATTTTCAGATTACCCATTTATTAGGCGGCTAACAGCAGGGTCTGTGCAGTGTCAACAAAGAAAGTGCCAACATCTGTTTGAAAGGAGTCAAACTCAGGAATCCTGCATGATTTCTGCTTTGTGAACATGTGCAGCTGTCTCACTCGCAGCCACTTACAAGGGAAGATATTTGTAATGCCACTGGGAATTATGTCTGCAGCAGCCCCACAGAGATGCACTTTATACCTATGTCTTTATACCGTAATGAGATTAACTTTTAAGTCACAACGTTGTGTACTGTAAAAAACAAGCTTTCCATTTTCAGGCGACTGCACGAGGCAAGGAAAGTGGGGAAAAATCAAATATAAGTGAGCGTCATTGTTCAAAAAAAATCAGGAAATTTCTGCAGCTTGGTTGGAAACAAAACAAAAAAGCGTCTGTGCCAAAGAAGAAAAATCTTTATGAAGACGAAACAATGGTGTCAAGCTAAAACAAAGGCAGCGTTTATTGGTTTGTGGCACTGAATGGCAGAGGTTTGATTGTGTACAGAGGGGAGGGGGAACAGCTGTGTGGCTTTATAAAGACGAGGCACTGAGATCCTCCATTGTCAGTCCATACCTTGGGCGCAGACCAGTTTTGACAAAGCGCCATTATTCGCCGTCACCTTGCTCGTATGGTCAGATAATGAGGATGTTTTCACAGGCGAACAAGAGAAACAGACTGAGAGAGTCACCACATAAAACAATGTCATTGTGGAGTGAGTGTTTGGAGTTTCTGTTGTAGGGAAGCAGAATGAATGGATTTGTCTCAACATTTTGTGTGGTGATACAGTTTTTCTGTGGGTTGTTTGTGCGCCTGCCAATGTTGACAGGCTCAGTTTCATTCCCGGCCTTGGCTCGACTTTCTGCCAAAGCTTCTGCTGGAGTCTATTAAAACGCTGCACTGCAGGACCTATCACCCGCGACCATCAGCTGTACAGATCCAGACATTTCTGGACTTAGTGGGAGATTAAAAAAAAAAACCAAGTGGGGATTTCTGGGAGAGGGGAAGAAGCATGTGTTACATCGAGAAAATGATCGTTTTAATCTACAAAGACAAAACTGACTCCAGCCTTAAAATGCTGTGGGAGTAGATAATGGAGGAGATAATTCAGTTGTTGTAGCCACAGTGGACGACTTTGCATGTTTGCAGCTCCAAATGGCAGAAACAGAGAGAAAAGGAAAAAAAAAACAGCAACGTCTTGATCTGCCAGCACACAACAACACTCACTGATGCCAGAGTAAAACAAAAGGAGGAGAAAAGCAAAAGATTTAATAAATAAATCCAGCTGTTTGAAGGCAAGATGATACTTTCAATTAACCATATTTCCTCCAATAGTGGTCAGGGCCTTTATTAACAGGCCTCTGCTTGAGAGTAGCCTTGCATTAGAGGCAGGACTTTATTTTTAATAATTATTGAGGCTATAAATGTGATTGGGAGTGGATCACGACTTTGAAGTTACAATAATGCTCTGTTAAAACAAACTCCTATAACTTTGATATTTAAAAAAAACAACAACAACCCTACAGTGTTTCACCAAGCAGCATCACTTAATCTCTTAACTGGGGCTTTTATTGTGAAACCTTTGCAGCCACTATGTTAAAGAGGTTGTGTTCATACCTGTATTTGTTTGTTTGTTAGCAACTTTACAGAAAAACTATGGAACAAAGTCTTTGAGTCTTTCAGTTTGAGTTTAATTGATTGCTGGTCCTGAGCCAGTGTCCTCCCCTGTGTCTTGTCTGGTAATCACAGCTCCCTCACAAATAATCTTTACTCCTGTATCATCTGTGCTTTTGTGACATTTTGTCTGGATTACTGTTTGTGTTTTGGAAGTAGTTTTTGGAGAACCTTGCCAACACTCTGCAGCACTTTAATGAAGAAAAACTTACTAAAACTTAAAGTCTTTAGTTCAGTTACGCCTGCTTGTTTTGTGTTCTTCATTTGGATCCTGTTTTTCACTGCTGACAAGAGAATAATTAAATGTTGGGTCAGATCAGAGGATGGGATCCGGTGTGGAAAAAACATCCAGAAATGCCTTGGCAGAGATTTGTGCTTTTTGATTGTTATAATGAACAAATGTTATTTCACCACAAGAGGGCAACGGGGTTCAGTCTATAGCATCAGTACAGCTGGATTATGCCTTTGTGATGGTTTTCGCTCTCTGACCTCTTTCTAGGTCACTCCTGTTTTTTCCTCAGCCTTTATTTGAAGTCCGTCGTTATTAGAGATCCAGCTTTTTTACAATATATACAATATATGCTTTTGCTGTTTTGTTTTGTTAAATCCTGCAGAATAAGTATAACTGATGAATACTGTCACTAGATCTGTATCTGGAAGATGTGTCTTTTAAAACCACACATTAGGAATCAAGTGATGAGGGATTATACATAAAAGTGGACGATATGTAAATAATATAACTACTTTTTGAATCATAGTTGTCTTATCCTTGAGTGTACACACAGTACTTTATACCTGTACTTGTACTTGCTTCATAGTTCTGCACATCCTTCTTGTTTTTTCCACTCCTCTGGCAGATTTGACCTCCGCTTCGACCTCCAAATCAGTCAGGTGTATGAGCTAGCGCTACAGCTAGCTCCCCGGTATCCCTCTCACACAGTCTGTGCACGTCTAGCGCTAGCCGTTAACCCGAGCATCTCCTCTGCGCTGCAGCTGCGCCAACATCTGTGCTCTGTGTCTTCTTCATCCGCCCCATTCCCTCCAATAACCTGCTACCCCTCTGATGGGTATGAATAAAGGAGGGAACAATCTGGATACTCTGTTGCACAACATGCTGCTGGGACTGAACACGTATCAATAATAGATTTAGCAGCATTCATCTTCTTCATAGTTTGCTTTTGCATCATGTTTTATCAATGGTTCCAAATATATGTAGAAAAAAAATACAACATATTACTCAATAATACAAAAAAAAGTACTTTTTATTCCACTTGTTAGGATTTTCGATCGGTTTATTTAGTTTATCAGTGTAATGATATCGGTTTAATGCTAACCATTAATTACCATTGCTAACTGTACTGCTCAAGATGAACATATGTAGGCTGGAGCACAAATACAATCAGGGGACTAACCGGGGGTGAATAAATTATACCACAAATAAAACCCGATTAAGAAATGAAGGGTTTCCGCTCACTGAAACATTTTGGGGCTTTTAATTTGAAAGAGTTAGAGGAGGTGTTGAACTTATACTCACAGTGTCATGCAGTAACTTTGATGTTTTGATCCACTCCTGATCCTGTTTGAAAGCCTCAAGACATGCTGTGTGCTGCCCCAAACTTATTTTAATGCTCTGTTTAAAGAAATGGTTAAATCTATACTTTTAAGGGTAATGTGTTGCTATATAACATTTGATCACTGTTGTTTTCACAGGTTAGTAGATGCTTATGCTAACATGAAAACAGGAAGTTAGTTTTTCTCAGTCCTTTGTGTTTTTACATTTACTAATGTATTCAGGGAGCTCATTACACAGCTATTAAATCATTGTTGACGGTGTATACAGTGGCAGAGAAGTATGATTATTAACTTTAAATATGCATTTGTGCAGCTGCAGGAATTATTTAAAGCATGTGATTGAACTGCTGAGCTTTTTTTATGACGAAATGTAAAAACAATTTACGGCTGCTGTTAAATCCTATTTGCAAATCTTTTATTTGTTTGTTCGGGGCCAAGAAAAGCACAGTCTTACCCTGCGTGATGCTGCACTCGCTAAGGTAGCATACTGAAAAATCCCTTCCAGTTGCATCTTGGCACTGCACAAATTGGCATGTAGGCGGGACCATGTTAATATGGTGTGAGACTGCTAATGGCTTTATGATTGGATAATTAGAGGAAGGTGGGTAATTAGGAGAGTAGACTGTGCTTGGCTTCCCTGTTGGAGTGAGTAGGAACAGGAAGACTCCCTGCTGGCTGTTGAAGGGTGTTTATGTGTGCGAGCGGGGAAGTGTGTGTTTTTGGATGTCATTGCTACTGGCTAATAGTATAAATCCTCGCTGTGCCAGTTTAAGATTCCAGACTTTTAAACAGGGTCGTACTGAGCTGAAGAAAAATCCAGGCCGATGCTCAGACTGAATGTGTGGCTAATGCTGAGAGATGTAAAATCCTTTACAGGGTGACTATATGACTGAAAAGCCTCATGTTCATACTGTGTCGCTTCATATATGAGGCAGAACTTTAACTTTTTATTGGCTCTTCTTGACCAAATGTCCAGTACTTAACTGTTTTATCTTGTTTTACATGTGTTTTAATGTTTCACATATTTATCACCTCTGCCAACGAGGTTATGTCTTCATCTGGTTTGTGTTTGCAACATAACGAAAACACTTATAAATAGCTTTTAGCCAAGATTGAAGTAGGGGATCCTGGCCCCGCCCCAAAAACCCTGAAAAAAAAAAAAATGGGGGAAACAAACAAGTGTTGCTATTTCACTATAAGAGCACAACAGCTGGATTATATCTTAGTGGGTGTTTGTGCTCTCTGGGTGCTTTCTAGTTAACTCTGTGAAGTTGTGACTCATCCATCACTTACATTTTTTTTTTTTTTAATTTATGATCAATTGACCAAATGTCAGAGAAAATCAATCCTGTAACCACAAAATAATTTAGACAAAAACTACACAAGATTCAAACTACCCAACTATTTAAAGATCAACTTCCTGTCTGTGTGATATCAGTTGTGACTATTTCCCTTATTTTTTAGTAAGAAATAAGTCACATGATCACCCAAATTAAAAAAAAAAACCTCTCCATATTATCATGATAGGAATTTCACTCGTCCTGATGAGAATATGAGTCGGGAAATTCTCCCTGAATTTTCCCAAATTCTCCATTTTCGTTGCTCTGTGTCCCCCTCAGTTCACCGGTCCACCGTCCTGCTGCTTTAAGAGTGTGTTTTTAATCCTTGAGAAAATGACTGTGAAGCTAACGACTTCTCCCTCCACCCGTCCACCATCTCCAGACATCATTAAAGCTCGGCTATAGCCCCGGGCTGCACATGAACCCCTTCTTCAAACTGTACACTTTATCCATAATTCAGCTATCTACCCTGAATTATTCAAGCAAATAGTGGGGAAAATAATGGAGTTCACTGAATCTTACTTACACATAAAACTATTTTAATGTTGATTTGAATTTTTGAGGCTTTCTGATGCGGCGAGGAGGAAGAGGAGGAGGAGGAGGAGGAGGGCTTAAGTAGCACATGTGGCCTCCTTTGCCACAGTTGTAATCAGGGCAGGGCAGGACGGGGTTAGGCAATGAACACATGCTGAGAGTGGTAAATAAATAAATAAAAATAATAAATAAATACATTTAGATAAATATACATATGTGCATGTGCCTGGAAATACCATGCACTTTTATACATGCAACAATACGACCTCATGGTGCAGGTTTTAGAGCAAACAGCTAGTTTGTTTGTCCCATTTGATGACTGAGTAGTTTGTAATTATCCATAAAGTAGAAAACACTTCTCAGCATATGTTGTCGAAGAAAATGTTCCCTTCCCTCCCGATCCTGCACAAGCTGACAGAACAACTTTATATCTAAATATTTACTGCATGTGATGACATGTGGCATGACACGGCAGGGCTCCCGCTCCCTCCGCCCCTGTGTTAGCATCTCTACATGTTTAAAAGGGGACAGGGGGGTAAATGCAGCTGTGCCCCCTCCTTGATACCCTATCAGGAAAAAGGCTGAATTAACATTAGTTGCTTCCTTACCATACCATAAGCCTCGGTGTTAAATCATTTACTCCCCTCGGAGTGGGTAAGGCCATGCAACTTTTATCGCGGGAAAAGAATCAGAATTCCCCTGGATAGGAGAAGGGTGGCTCATGCATAAATAAAGCATACAGTACATGTGAGCACTATAACCTTGCTCAGGGGTTTCGCTGGAAGCACAGAGCGCATTACTGAGAGGTTTTATACTCTATCATATAGAGGCTGTAAGACTGCGCTTTATAACGGGGCCTTTGGTGGAGTGGAGCTGGATACATCTAAGGCTCAGCTCGGGAACTCGGGACAACACACACGAAAATGTCCTTGGGTCATACACACTTCTGCATATCTTTTTTTTTTACATTCATATGCAGACACACACACACTAAAAGCTTCTTGTACTGTTTCAGTGTTTACCCCCTTTAGACTTTTTCAAGCCTCTTTAAAAAATATGATGAGTCACAGTCACTGAGCTATTTGCAAACCTGCATCCGCAAATGGAAAGAAACATATTTTACAAAAAATGTAATGCCACCTGGATGATGTTTATTAACACAAGGAGGAAGTTTTTGTATTGAACTCGGCTCTAAACTCTTCACTACTAATTCCAGATGTTCACATTTCACTTGTTTTTCTCCAGTATCCTCTGATGGCTACTAAAGTATAATTTTTATGGCCAAGCAACTCCAACCACTCGGTTAAAGTTTGGGAAAGATTGCGATCTTTGTTAAATATTAAAAAAAGGGAAAATCAGCCCTAATTTAAAGCATGAGACAGGATGTGCTGTGTCATTGTTTGTTTAACCACGAAGCAAAGTCTTTCACTAACCTTTAAAGAAGGTTATAAACAAACAATGTCTCAGTTTATATCCAGTGTTGCTCATCAGACTTTATTGTGTGTATCCTTGAGGTCTAACAAATGCTTTTTTCTCAAAACACATTTGTGATGTGGAGTTTCTCTAAAAGTTTGAAACCTGCGTTGTTTGTTTGTCTCATTCTCGGCCTTTGTTGATGCTTTTTTGTGGTTCTCAGCACGTCACTAACACCTGTGGATCAGTGGAGTTACACTGAAACTTTCAGCAGGACTGTGTCGACTGTCGACTGCGTGCTCACGGACATGAACAAAACAAGGATGTTCCCATAAAACCACTGCACCACGGGATTACTAGAGGTCAGATACCAAAAATGTCTGTTTCTCAGGTCATATAGGTTTCTCAGATTTGTTTAACCTGCTAAAAACCGTCAGGAAGCCTCTTTAATGAGAGGAAGAACATCTACATTTACAGCACACTTTAGGTACTTTCTTAAATTTTACCTGGAAGTTGAACATCCCTAACTTTTTGACAGTAGTATATATAAATATACATTTATTTATTCATCTTTTTTAACCAGGAAGTAAACAACAAATGTTGCAATATTTTTTGACTAACATTGTCAAATCCGATCAGCGGTGTGATCTGAAACAATCAAAACTACATTTCTCGTTTCAACTAGAACGCATTCAGAGATCACAAACCTCCATCAAAACATAATCCTGCTGTACTGGGGCTATAGACTGGACTGGGCTCAGGTGGTAGAATGGGTCGCCAATGAAGAGTAAGATTGTGGGTTCGATCCCCAGCTCCACATGTCGAAGTGTCCTTGGGCAAGACACTGAACCCTAAGTTGCTCCCAATGGTGAATAGCACCTTGCAGCTCAGTAGCCATTGGTGTGTGAGTGTGTGTGTGTGAATGGATGAATCAGGGGCCTTGTAAAGCACTTTGGGACCTAGCTAAGATCAAGAAGGTGCTATATATATAAATGTACTCCATTTACCATGGACTGAACACTGTTGCATCATCAAAAATCCTTGAGATCTGCAGTGTTCATCTTGCTTCCTTCTCAGTGGAGGTAATAAGAGATGAGCCTGGTGCACTAACAGGGATACGCTCCTCCTCCACGCTGCAATATTACATGCAGGTGATTTTGATTTGCACCCGCTACGAACAGTGTTGTGCATCGAGTGATTTATGCGTTGAGCTAAAGTGCTGCTAGCTCCGTTTCTCACCACTACAGAAACCCGAGCATGGCGAGCGCCACGTAGATGCTCAGATTCAGTTTGACTGAAAGCAACAATGCGGCTCTTGTGGTTTTTAATCATCAGTGAATGAGGAAAACATTTCTCCACTACCTCTGCACTTAACCCCGTCTCTGTCTTGCATTGTATCTGCGTGGATGTACAGGAGGAGAGGGGGAACGAGGGACAGGGTCACAGGAGGAATGGAGCGGTGTGTGTGGGAGGAGCGAGCGATGGGAGGACTGGGGTGTAAAGAGCAGCATGGAGACGGGAGCAAGAGATCACAGCAAGGTGGAGAGGAATGAGGCCCAGACGTGAGAACTAATTTGACACATTTGCCCAGAATTCCTGCACCGTCTGCCACTATCAACACATTTACCCTCTTTGTCTTGTTATCGAGGGAGATGAGGCCTCTGAGGTCTAGTGTAGGTCTGGCAGATCAAAGAAGGTGCTTTTCCAATAGAGGCAGTCATCCAAATGCACAATCCCTTTCTCTCTATTTATACGTAGGAGAAAGAGACACAGCCAGAGAAAAGTGAGACTGACAGTCATTTTCCTGTTCGAGGCGGGAGGTAAAATGTGAGGACATTGTATTTCACCGCATTGGAAGCACATGAGGCTTTGCTTAGATTTTTCCTCCCTTTGCAATCTGTTTAGATCACAAGTCTTCATACCTGTCTCCTTTTCTTCTTCTGTCTGATTTCTGTATTTTACACGGTTCAAATGACTTTCAAACTTCATTTACAGGATGTATAATGATTTTTTTTATTTCACTTTTATTATTATCATCACACCCAGCTTCAGTTTTAAAGTAAAGTGCACTAATGATGTGCATTAAGAAGCCATCTAAGGAAAGATAATCACTGACAGGATCCTCCATGTGGATATGTTTTTAATTGAAGGGTCCCGTATCCAGCCCTTTGCTTTAAATGACGCCCTCCTTCCTCTCAGGGTATCAACTTCCTGCCTTGAACTGAAGCAACAGATAGTGAATGTGTGCAGGTTGTGTTGGTGTTGTACTGTTGTTGGTTTTGTACATAAAACTGTAGCAACACAACTGTGCAGATCTTACCTGATCAACCAGGCCCAACATGCTTTGAAAGAATACTTTACAAAGACACACAAAGTGTGAGACGCTAGGGCGTGTAGCCGCACCACGAAAACAAACGAGTGGAGCTATCGCAAACGGAGGAGAGAGGACTGACATTAATGACAGCTGTCGATTTTGTTCTTAAAAATTTACGGATACGAGGCGTCATTGCCGACTCGGTTCAGATAGACCGAAGCTAGAGCAAACACTCGTACGGCAGCCATGTCCGACATTTTCAATGTTTTGATTTGGGAGAAGCTTGTTCCGGCTTCTGAGTATGACGCGTCAACGACAGGGGCATGTAATTGGTCCGTCCCAAAGTTTGCTCATGAAAAGACTGGCAATGCCTCCGGTGCCAGACCCTTCTACATTCAAACAGAATGTAGGAGGGTCTGATTGGCCAGGCTAGTGCAGATCCAGGCCTACAGGTTTTGTAGGTAACTGTAGATTATAGAGGATTATAAAGGAGACGATGCTTCTGTTAGGAGGTGTGTTTGAAGACATCATGGTATTTAAATGTTTTTGCCTTTTCATTTCAAACCACCTTTAGTTTTAGATGAGCACAACCATGACTGTATATAAAAAAATGGCCACCTGTTGGTTTGCAGCATTTGAATATCACTATGTTGTTTTTTAACTATAAATATCTACTTAATGATGTAATGATTTTCAGATAGAGCCACTGATAAGAAGAGCTGACTTTAGTTAATGAAATCAGAATGACTTGGGAGGAATATGTATTGATTGAGTGTTTAATGATTGAAAATAATGACTTTTGAATTGCAGTCATTTTTTGGAGCCAGCATCTAGTGGCCATCAGTGGTATTGCACTTATTTCTGCATTGGCCTCATTTTTCAGACCTGGTGCCTGTGAGAAAATCTAAGTATCAACATACTCACAGGAAGTTGGGGTGAAACTCATTTTATATGACCCAAGTTTTTTCTCCACATCTTTGAAAACCAAAAATGATGTCCTTGTACAAATTATATCTCCTTTTTTAACTGTCATATGTCACCTTTATTATCCTCGATCCATGAATTTCTGCACAAAATTTCCAAACAATCCACCCAAAAATGCTTTGACATATTTCATCATATCAACTGACCAACATCCCGAGAGCTATTCTTTAAATAACAATATAAAATCATAGCTGTATACAGTGTGTGGACATTATGCTGCTACATTATTCAGGAACTTAAGCACATTGTGGTGCAACCTCCAATCCACAAATAACTGCGCTGCCAGTGAATTCCATGACTGATTGCATCCAGACTGAAACTGGAGGGTTTTTGTTGCTCCTGCTCCATGTTCTCAGTAGCTGAGCTGCCTATTAGCAACCTTTGTCTCCCCTAATGAGATATTCACTGTGAAATGTTAATTACTAAACACAGGGCCGAGTGGCTTCCAGTACTGACCCCATTCTGATTGAACTTAATAACAATTACTGTAGTTCTCTGCAAAAGTGGGTTAAGAGAAAATGAGGTTGTACAGTGACAAGCAACTCAACTACTGAAACAAAGGAAACACCAGCGTCCAAGTGTTAGTTTTAGAAGTAGTTAGGGTTTTATTTTAGGTTAGTGTTCGTATCACCACATCAGATCACGCTGTAAAGAATAAAACACAATTTTCTGAGCAGCTGGGCACGAAAATATTGTAACAGAAATGAACCAACACATAAAAATACCTTAATTTCCCATAATTGAAATACAGCTTGAAGCTTTACATGCAGGTCTCAATGATGATTAATGAAGAATATTTACATGTAAAAGTATCAGAAGTGATATAAAAACACATGTATTCATTTCTGTTGTATAAAAATTAACATCATACAAATATATTTAACAAATCTATGTAAAATGAATTAAAGTATCAATTAAATTTTTAAAAAAGTGAAATTTGTGAATGAATAAAAAAAATCTGAGTCTATATTTTTTTTTTAATATGTTCACATGTAAGTAAACAAAAATCAGGAACACTGTAAAATAAAGGAAAAATCTTTAAAATCTTTAAAATTGCAGTTTATTTGTGTGTGTGTGTGTCTACACTGACTGTGCAATGATTGTTGTTACCGGTTGGACATGTTTGCGTAGTTGCACAAATATTAATGCATGTTTGAGAGGCAGACAGAGGGTGTGTGTGTCCAGTGTGTGTGTGTGTGTGTGTGTGTGTGTGTGTGTGTGTGTGCCAGTGTACAATATGCAGCTATTTTCCAGTGTTTGCATGGCTTTAAATCCACACATATCTGCATGAATCCAGGCCTGTGTGCTTCTTAATGGCAAAGACCTTCTCTGTTGGCTCAGCCATGAATAACAGTAATTGTTCAACCCACTCCCTGTCTATTCCCTTTGTGCCCCTGCCAGCTGGCATCTGGTGCCCGCCGACAATAATATTCACCCTCCACCCTTGTCATCGTGTCCCCTCCCTCCACTTCCACACACACAGTAACACATGCCGCTATACGTCAGTGGTCACATGACCCTCCAGCTGTGTACACACGATTCCTCAGTCGCCACGTATAGATGACGCTTGGTCTTGTCGCACTGTGCACGTATAGAAAGATGTTTACACACAAACTTTTAATATAAAGTACTCACAGGTCTGCTGGCGTACTACAGTACATATACTTGAATACACAGTCATGCAGCTATATACACACTGATTTGCGAAGCCACTTTTTACACAATTCACTCATGCATGCACACAGACACACACATACAGAGCTCCCCTCCCGTCCTCCCACCAGTCCAGTGTTTTCCAAATGATCTCATCAGATTAGCCCCAGATTGCTACCTATTACAGCCCCGCTACTTATTTAGCAATTTAGCTAGGGGGAAAATTGCCCCCGCTTGATGGCTAATTTTCAGAGGTGACATTTTGCCACATTGGACTGCAGTGCTGAGGGGCCTGTTGTTGGATAGACAGGGGGTCCGGTTGTAGTAGAGCCATTAGAGCTAAATGATCCCCTCTGACTTGATTTACTGACAGGAGTCTTCACGTTGTAACAAGTGTGGACAGAGCAGACTGGACGGTGAGGAACTGAATGGTGCTGCTGTTGTTGTTGTTGCTGTAAGTCTGCTCCGAGCTCTGCACATTCAAACGTCTCAGCTTTGTTTTTATCATGTCCTATAAGTACTGTTGTCTGTACAGGTCCAAACATTTCCCCCCGTCTCATTCAGAGCAGTGCTGCTGTTTAATCTTCAATATTCTCAGTTTAAAAGAAAAAAGTGACATTTTAACACATTTTAGAATCGTATTTGAAAATAGTTTTTGCAGCAAAGTGAGTTTAATCGTCTGCGTGCCTCTCCATCAACGTATATTATGAAGGTTTTGATCGTACAGGGCCAGAAACTAGGGATGAATAATCTGACTGTCTCTCCTGATTCTTGTGTTTTTCTCACTAATTTTATATTCATACACCTTGATATGTAAAACTGAATTAAACTTTCAGCATTAATTGAGTTAGTTTAATCACCTGTGTCTTCCGGTATGTGTCAACCTTTCATCTCTTAGTCCTCCCAGTGTTGCCCCCTTCCCCCACCCCCTCAATTTTTAAATGTTGCTACTATTTAAACTATTTGAAATCATTTCTATGTGAGGTCACATGAAAACCAGGGTTTGTGGAGTTGATAGTTAAATGTTTTAGATTAATCTTCATTTAATATCATGTCACAGGATCATTTTGATGAATTCAGCATCAGCACCAAACGCAGCTGGATTGTAGCATCCCGACCAGAAAGGAGGCTGTCACTATCAAAGTACTACATTTATTAAAAGACAAGTGCATTTTAATTCAAGTGCATCCACACATTTATATGCAAGACATCACCTGAAGATATTACAAGGTGTATAAATAATAATGTAGTAATATCTCAGGTTTAATGCACTTATAATCCAT
>OOFC01007052.1:3370-23767 GCA_900323345.1 Pseudochromis fuscus
TCTTAGGTTTTTTTCTTTTTTTATATATATACATATATATATTTATATATTTACCACATACAAAATTATTCAAACGAACTTGTGAGTGAAGCAGGACTCTTGGAAGCTGAGAGAGAGAAAGGTGGACAGAGAGAAGTAAGGGTTTTGTTTAAAGAAGATCAATCTGCCGTTGTGGTGAATATGCCCATCAGAGGAAGCTGTTTTAAGGCAGGCATGGGCAGGCTGGCTGGGCAGCCACTCTGGATGTGGGTGGTGATGCTCTCTGCCCTGATCATGGGCAATGCCAGCGCCTGCCCAGCCCTGTGTACCTGCAGCGGCACCACAGTGGACTGCCATGGACTGGGTCTCAAAACCATGCCAAGGAATATCCCCCGCAATACTGAAAGACTGTGAGTACCATCCTTACTCTACCTCCATGTGTGCATGTGTGTGTTTAGGTGTGTATGAGACAGAGAAACTCTCTGGATATGCCCTCCGTCTTCTTTTCTCACTGTTTCCCCTCTGTTTCCTTGGTGTATTGTAGTAGTGCACATGACTTTGCTTTGACTGAAACAGAACAATAGCCCTGCCTGTAAGCTGTGTGTGTGTGTGTGTGTGTGTGTGTGTGTGTCAGTCAGGCAGTCACTCACTCACTCACTGGCATTCCAGTCAGGTATAAATAGGCATGAGGGACTGGAAAGGGCAGGAGCAGATGTGTGCCGTTCACATGTGTCCATGTTTTACTTACCTACTTGTTTATCTTTGCACTATGTGGATTTATACTCTGAATCCTGAAATCAAATGGACAGAGTCTTATTTTTGCTCCACTTTTTAATACAATATGAGTTTAAGTAAAGTTTGACTTAAAGTTTGGGGACAAGATTTGCTGCTGTCTGCTGTGTGGTTAACTAGATTCAGTTTTATTTAGGGATGTGTTTCCTTCAGTCATATCGTGTCTGTAGAGCACGATGTCTCTCTTTATCTATTTTCCCCCTCTCCCCCCTTTTCACTTTTTTTCCACTTCTGGGCCAATGACTCCCCTCTCTCCCCTTCTCATGCCCCTGAACACTCACTCCACAAATTGTTAAATCATGTAGAAAATTAAGCAAATCTGCTACTTAAGTGAGTCTTGCACCAGGATCACGTAGGTGTCTTGTAAAACGATGGGAGGATGGGAGATGGAGGGAGAGGTGAGGCAGACGCTGCCTTGCAGAGTGGAGTTTCTCTGTCTTTTCTGACATTCCTCTGAAATATTTATCAGTAAATCAGAAGTGAGGAGTGCAAGGGGAAATAGATTGTTCTATTTCAGCTTTTAGAATATCAGTCCTGAATAAAACATGTGGTGGGAACGGAGGAAAGAAAGCCTGTGTCAGAGGCAGCGTTAGCATAGTGGGAGCTGGCTGCATATTTTATGCTTTTCATATTTAATTTCTAAGAACACCTTTTTCTTTTCTTTTTTTTTTTGCTGGCGTTCTGCATGTTTCCAGGTTGGATATGTGCATATACTGGTTTAACAGTAAACCAGAAAGGAAACATGGTCATTTTGTGGTTTCCTTTTACATGAATGGCCATTCACACTGGAAATATCCCCTGCTCTTACACTCAAGAGCATTTTTGTGTTAAAAGTTGTTTGTGTATTCATAGGTCATGTACAGCTGAAGATTTTATCACTGTAGCATCTCTGGGTCTTTAAAAGCACGTCTAGCACACTCTGGACGCTGCATTTTAAACATGATGTGTATAAAGGTCATGTGTAATTTATTCCTGGGTCGTTGCTTTTTTTTTTTTTCTTTCAGTGTGTGTGCATGTATGAGCTGTGTGTGTAGGTCATGTAAGATATGCTGCTGAGAGGTCCTACTTAACAATAGAGACTATTCTCCTCTGTGGGCTTTTATATGGGGTGATTCATCAAGGTGATTGTGCAAATCAACATAGCCCACCGAGCCCCATCATGGTGGTCCCATGTGCATAGCCAGATTTATGTGTATGTATTTGAAAAATGTGTGTTTATATGAATGAAATTGTGCACCTAAGACTTGGGTCAAAGATGAGTAATGACTTAGTCAAGTTTTTATGTTTATTATAGAAGTTGTTGACCCTTGTTTGTATCATACAATGTTAATAGGCTTTTTTTCTAGCTGTACAATGCTGCAAAATGTACTTAAAAAACTTGAATGGAAGAAGGAGATGCAGTGTTAGTGTTGGGGAGATGTTTGGTTAGATCACTGAATGTTTGTGGATATTTTTTTGAATGTGTGTGTTGAAGGTGATGCTTTATGTGTGCTAACGAAGGACTGGATTGATTTTTCTTTTTTCCTTTTTTTGGGAGGAAGTGTGTGTTTGTGGGATGGGGTGTGTGTGTGTGTATGGGGGCTGTTGAGACAGACAGCAGAATCCCATTTGCACTTGTCAGTGTGGGTTTGGATCAGGTCTGACCCCTGCGCTCCTCAAACCGAAGCCTGTAATGAGACTGTGAGCTCCACGTGTTAAAATCACACCCTGCCGTGTACGGGCCACTGGCCGCTCCCTCCCCCTCTGCCTCTTCTCTGCATCCATCTTCTCTCACTATCTATTTTCCTGCCTCTCATCTCCCCACTCGCAAAGTATCACATTAAAATGGTAATCATATTTATATCAGGCTGCACTGAGAGAAAAGAAGCACCTGTAATGCTGATTACAGTGACTTAAACACAGTAAAGGTTGTGAAGCTTTTTTTGTTGGACAGGTATCAAACTAGACTGCAGCCCTTCTTCCTCCCTGTTTTGTCTTCCTAACAGCCCCGCTGTTTAGATTAAGTGTGTGTCTCATCTGTGAATGAGTCGATTTGAACAAAGGGGAGGAGCTGTGTGTCTTTGTGAGTGTGTGTGCCTTCATCTAATTGCAAAAAAGCCAGAGTACTGATGATGTATTTCCTGTGCCAGAAAATACCTTGTACTGAGATTCAGGGGGCATGTTGGAGCTCCTCCAGAACTGAGGAGGTGGAGGCTGCACACCATATGTGTGTTTCTGTTGTGCGTGCCTGGGTAAATCTGATGTTCACTTCTGTTTATTCATAAACTCAAGCATGTGCCTCATATGTGTTTGTGCATGCGTGCAGAGAATAAGTGATGTTAGATGAAAACACATGAGGGTTAGCAGTGGTTGCAAATGAGGGGCTCGGTCGCTTCGATAACTGTTTTTGTATTTTGGGGTTTGGAGGTGGGAGGGATGTGTGTATGTGCCAGGGAATACCTGCAGTGTTTTTGGCACCAGCACATAGCTGGTACAACTGACAGCTGACCAGCCACCTGATCCATAATTTACCCTGACAAGACTGAACACAGCCAGCCCACTACCTGCCAACTCTGGCTATGTGACTGAAGTGGAAAGAGCAAGATGGGAAAAGACAAAGAAATGGGGTGAGGGGTGGAGCTGGGGGGGTGGTGGTGGTGTTAAAGCAGGATGAGAAGATCCATCAAGGCAAGGCTGGCATAGTAACTGAAGTGGTAATCGCTAATGAAGGGATTACGGCACTGAGGACTGAGGAGAGGTGTAGCTCAACCACAAAGCTAATGAATGAATAAACAAGATTATGTTATTTATTATAAAGGGTAAAATAGGTCTAGCCCGAGGCAGGCTGAATTTCATTCAGGTCTTTTTTACACTCTAATATATCCATCCTCATAGCTAGTAATCCCATGAGGAGTGATAATGCCTGGAATGAAGATCATTCACAGAATGTTTATGCACAGTGGAGGATTGTGAAATTACAGGCCTGGGACTCAGTCAGTTCAGTTTACTGCTTGTGCTACACAGCTGTGGTCTTTTCCCTTGCACTGAATACTGAAGTGGATGCCATCTTTCTGTCTCGCTGCCTTTTGAATACATTATTTTGTGAGTTGCCTTGTCTTCTGCCTGTCAGAGTATGAGGTAATATAATCACCTTTTCACATTTCACGTGCACATGTACAGTAAGTGTCAGTGTGTTGCTTGTCTAAACAAGGTGATAGCTTACTACTAAGCATCAAAGCCAGCTGCTGCTTATACATACCACAGCCCCCCTGGCCTGCTCACCTGATGAGTGCAAGCTCTATGGAAGTGTTTAATTGCACCCCTGAGAGCTAAGTAATGATCCCATCAATAGTGTGTGTGCGTGCGTGCGTGTGTGAAAAGACCTTCTAAAACCATTGCATTCAGTTGTTTTTTTTTTTACCTGTGCATGCACCTATACTGTATGATGTATGTGTGTGTGCATATGTGAGTGTACATGCGTGATTGCTTTACACGCCAATCTAAGAGAGCCTGTATCTCAGCAGAGCGTGAAAATCGAATTTGGTGAATCCACCTAGATCACCTTTCATCTCTCAGAAGACTGTCTTTGCTTTTAACCCTCCTGGCAAGTCTGGAAGAAGCCAGCTAGTGAAGGGGGTGGGTGAGTGTGTGTTAAAATGCACATAAGTGAACACTCCTCTGACATCGTGGATATGCCTTCATAATCCACATTTCACGGTAGTCAAGACACTTCTGTCTGAGACAAGTTTGAGAGCAAATTATGAGCAGCGTTCCAGATGCGCTTGAGCTCTGCTTCGGTCTGCACACTTACCACATCGCTTCTGTGTTCAGTGCAACATGGGAGTTTATATATGTGTCAAGTTAGTCATTTATTAAGAATTTAAACAGACAAATATTACAAAAAGTCTGAAGTACAATACCCCATGGCACAACTATTGCACACATTTTTAATAAAAAATTATATTTTAGGATTCTCTGTGAGACAAAATTACTTGCAATTTGTGTGGTAATATCTTAACTATATCGGATGTGACAGAACAGCAACAAATCTTGACTACTAAACTGTTATTATCAAAATAATTTTCTTCATGATTGCCTAATAATTGTTATATTGTTTTTTGCATTGGACATAGTTACTAGCAGATGAGCTAATCTTTGCAACGAGCTAGAGGAATGCTGATTTCAGTGAGCTCAGCGGGGATGACAGACGTACAAAGAAGAAGTCTTTATTCTCAGGCACCTACAGATAGATACAAACACACATGCAGAATCCATCAAATGAATGCTTGTCAACGCACATCTGCCAAGCAAACGTCCTCTGCTTGGAGTAACTGAATCATAATAGATGTGGCAGAGCAGATGTTCTGTCCACATGGTACACTTTATAGTCAAAGTACAAATTCATATAGCCTAAATGCCTTCGTACAGGATGCAAAACCACAACAGAACCTCAGAGTCTGTTCCTGAACAAACTACAGATACAGTGTAAACCATGAAAGACCCTTCAGTCTCTGCTTCTACTACAGCCTTGTGTGTGTTCTCTTTCCAGCCTGTGGCAGGAGCACACACTGGAACAGATGTTTAATTGATTCACTTCAGCCCAGCACAGTGTCATAAGTTATCTATGTTTGATCACAAGAGTCTGTGCTACTTTCCTCTCTTGTCTTCTACCCATCTGCCAGTCCTTCTTGCTATCTGTTAAGTTTTTGCTTACAGAAGCATTTACTACATGAAAAACAAAACGGCAAAAAAAAAAAAATGTCAAGGTTGTTGTTGTCAGAGTGTGAAGGTCAGGTAAAAGACAGATGTTTTGTATCCTTGACTTCACCTATAGCTGTTTATAAAATGAGAGGAGCTCTTCAGGATGCAGGGGACTTCACACTGGTCAAGGCTCTGAGGTGAAGCTGTGTGTGTGTGTGTGTGTGTGGGCAATAGATGTGTGAGATCTGCTTGATGTTTAACTTTCCTATCAGTAATCTTGCTCCTGAGGCCTGACTGAGCAAAATGAAAACTGTAAATAGCCCTTGAGGAGCCCAGGAGCCAGGAAAACACTCTCAGACAGTCTTTACACACTGCACACACACTCTTACACGATCGCTGACACACACACACACACACACACTTAAAATGTACAGTTGAGGGCCTTAACTGCTTGTCTGAAAGCCCTGTTTCAATGAAGAGGGAATGTTTTGTTGAAGCTGAGCAGAAATCTGACCTCTCGGTGTGGATAGAAGTGTTCCAGTTGGGTTTAAGACTGTGTTATTTTGGTCATGGTGGTTTGCTTTCTTACTTCATTTCTTTACTTTCTTACACTCTATTTTTGAGCAGGAGGTTGTTGTGAGCCTAGATGGTGCTGATTGCTCTGTACCCGGTTTGGCCAACTAGTATGTAGGTCACTTTCTCCTCATAGTCCACCAGCCGCTGAGGCCTCATCTCTCCGCTGACATTTCCCAGACAGCCCGTCAGCTCTTCACGGCTCCTCGGCTATCCGCAACACTCCACCACACTGCTTCACACCGTCGCTTTTAGACAGCTAACAACACTGTCAAAGTAACTCTCCCTTCGTTCTGTCTCTCAGTGACTCTATCTCTTTTCCCCCCTTTTTCTCCACCTGCGTGCTTCACGGCTGTCACGTCCATATGCTATAGAGTCGGCAGGAGGAGGAATGCTTCACTTCTTCTTAGCATCTCAACCTGTTCACTTCACTCATTAAGGAGAGTGACTTGCCGGCATGGTCAAATAGTATTAACAGCGGGCGATTGTGGTTAATGAGCGTCCACACTTCGGGGCTGCATGGCTTCAGGTTTCTGGTCATCAGATTGTTTCCACAGAGAGGACTTTGGACAGCAACATGCCACTGATCCTCAATCAGCTGGCTTCTGTCTTCCCTGCCAGGCTAAAGCTGTTCAGGACAAATGGTCCTGTGGTGCTTACAGCAGCAGTAAATAATGACTGTACTGCAAAAAACAAGCACGAAGAACAATAAGGTGAAAAATGTTTACAGTCTGTAAAAATCTTGATTTATTTGAATTGTCTAGAGTTAAGTCAGAACAAACTTTACCCAACAAAATAACACCTGTTTCCTTCCTGACCACTAGTTGAAGCCTTATCATCTTGCTGTTTTACTTCATTCTTGCACATCTAACTGTATCCAGAAAGAAAATGGTTGGCAATAAAGAAGGGTATTAAAGGTTGACTGTTGAAAGGAGTACAAGATAAAGAGCGTGCTGTTTTCAGCTTTACACTTTATATTCCCAATTAATTTATAGCTGCAAGTGCAAGACTATTAAGCAGACTCACATTTGCGAATCACTTATGATAAGTTGTTTTAAGTAACTGGCTGATCATTTTGACCCACACTGTAACACTGCGTCTATTTTCATTTCAGTTTTGGAGTGTTTTTGCATAAACTGCTGTTGTTGGTGAAAGTGAACAGTAGTTTTTCTTTGGCCATCTCTCAACCAAACACAATTGCCTTTCTCACAGGCACTGTTTGTATTCATGCCAGTAGGTGTTCTTGAGTACATTCCTTGATACAGTATATTTATCTGGTCTTTGTATATGTGTGTAAGAAGCAGAGCACATGTGGATATTTGTATCTGCATGAGTGTGATCTGCATGCAGACCTCAGTGAGCCACTGTGTTTGCTTATCCTCCCTCTAGTCTTGAGGTTTCATTTCACAAAACGTTGCTCAATTCAAAACAGGTCTGAAACAGGCTCAGTGGAGGGACCCCAGCAGCTGGCAGAAATAAACGTAATGAGTTTTTCAGCATTGTAGCAGTGCTCAGAGAACCTTTGAATTATAGAGATGTGGAGCCATGGAGCATAGCTGCCCCGCGTCCACCCGGGGGAAGGTGCACCAGGAAATACTCTCAGGCATCCATCAGCTTGGGATGGAAGATGAAGAGGGATTAGATAGTGATGTCATAAATCCACTTTCTCTCCAGGAAGTGTGTCAGCAGTGGGAATTCATACAGAGTTTCCAGAGGATGGAACAGATTTGACTTTAGCAGTCGAAGGTGAAAATCCTTTGCTGTAGGAACTCAGGATGATACCTAATAATTTTCAGCCTCCAAAGTAATACTGTGGCACTGTAATATGAAAACCAAGAGAGTACTGCAAAACATCTGTCTATCAAAGGGGTTACTGAGCCTTTGCTGCTGTAAAAGCTGTTATTTAGCTTTCTTTGATTGTAGAAGCAAGAAAACAGTAGTGATTGATAGAGAAGCTGATAAACAGCAGATTTTCATCTTTTGATGAATTGACACCCAAGATGACATTAGCATATAGTGCCCTGTACAGTGTACATTTATTGTGTGTGAGTAGATTCACATACACAACGTACCTTCCAGTCTAAACTAATGTGAATCCCAGTTACTTACCATCAACTAGCCATCAGATGTCCAAACTGTGTCCATTTTATCAGAAACCATTTCCTTTTAATGCAAAATGTGTACTTGGCAGAAAATGAAATGAATATAACAATAAACTGTCAAGGGTCTCACAAGGTCTCAGTCTTTAAAAAGATGAGCCACAGTGGGATCACTATACCTTGGCAATGTTCAAGGACCAAGGTGTTACTCTGGTAGGATTTAAACACTTTGCAAAACTTTTCATGGCGTATGTTGCAAAATGCCAATGGAAAGGTCAGAATATGCCATAAACAGTATAAATCCATGGATTTATCCTTAATAGTAAAAACATCATAGGCGCTGGTGACATTTGAGCGTTGCCTAAATGTCACAGCTTTGCTGAACATGTGCAAGTATTAGGATAAAAGCAGAATAATACAGCATCATTTGAGGAGCTTTCAGAAACCTGATATAAACCAATACAACACATAGCAATGTTGTTGCATAACATCCTTAATAGGTCAGCTGTGGAGTACACACAGAAACCGTGGCATGTCTTTTATTACAGGACAAGCCAAGACCTCATTGTTGCAAGAGAAAATCATGGTTTCAGTTGTTTGTGTTTTTCCACATATTCCTCCTGCCACCCCTCACATTTACATTCCTCTCCCCTTCCTCGTCTTCTATCTTACTCCTTTTTAATGTCCTCTGGGTGTCATCAGCAATGACCACCCTGAAGATAAGACATTGGGAATCCAGAAGTGTGTGTGGGTGTATGTGTGTATCTGCGTAAGCACCTGTAATGAGCACCACATGTGTGTGTATCAGAGCCTAGGCTAATGAAGCCCAGTCCATTATTTATTTTCCCGTGGCCCTGTCGCTTGGCCTGCCGATGCACCTGTGTACACACACAGACACGCATGCACGCACACACACACACACACCATCTGTCTATAATGACCGTTCTCTTTCGTGCTGCATAGCGCTACAGTCCCTCGAGTGGTCATTAGACGAGAGAGCGAGAGAGTGACTGAGGCAGAGAGACCGGTGCTTTCAGTGCAGATTTGGAAGCAGTTTTTTGGTTTTGCTTGAAGAGGGAGGGGCTGGGTGTCAGAGTAGGGTGGACACATCATGCTCAAAAAGTGCATTAAACTCTGGATATTTGGATTTCTCTATAGCTGTGTGCTCTGTCTGCTTTGTTTGTTCTCTGTCATGAGAATATGCTTTGCTACTGAGGTTAAATCTAAATCTTCTGCAACCATAAAGGACAACATCTATCTCATACAAGCAGAGGTTACTGACTCCACCAAACCACTGAGTGTGCTAACATCAAGTTTAGCATACTACCATTAGACGTATTAAATGCACAACACTTTACAAATATCAGCCTTTAAAAAAAACAAAACTAAATTCAAAACCTCTTTTTTTGTCTCCCCCTTTCTTGCAGTGATGGCCAGCTCTCAGCAGGGAGGCTGCTCCAATTATATCCACAGCACTTAGCTTTCTGGCCTTGTGGCCCTACCCAAATCCCCTCTGCTGGCTCCTGCTAATCCCTACCAATTGTAGAAGGACATAGCAGACGGGGGGGGTGTTGGTGGGAGAGGGCTGCAATAGAAAGACAAAAAGGCAGCTCCATTTTAATAGGACTTCTTAATATCTCCCAGTGGAGTTAGAACTGAGTGTGAACTTCTCTTTAGCACAGCCTTCTAGTGTCTACCCAGCAATATATGTTACATTTATTATCACGTCAATTTGAATTTCATAAAGACACCAACACTTAAAGACATTCTCAGCATATATTAAACCAGCACTATGCTATAGTAAAGAGCTTGACGTATTGTGTGTGTATCATGTGTGTGTTGCAAAGCTCCAGTTAAGATTTAGACTCAGGTATCAGTAGACAAAAATGCCTCCATGTCACTGTCTGCTCTTTTACTCATCAGGCTGAACAGGACCTGAGGGAGAATAAACATCAATTATTAATTTATGTTTGCGTGTCTCTTTTTGCAGGGAGCTGAATGGGAATAACCTCACACGCATCACCAAGAGTGACTTTGCTGGGCTGAAGTACCTTCGAGTTCTGTAAGTACTTGCTTTCATGTTCATGTGTAACAACGAGATGTTTGTATGTGTATCCATGAAGCATGTCGGTGTCTGAGTTTATCTATTCATGCATACCTGAGCTGCATCTAACCTTGCAGCTAGCAGTTATATTGGCTTGCTGCTCAAATTAGCATAAACCCAGTGAAGTGGCAGTGTATTCGTCAAGAGTCCTACTCCAAAGTACATTAAGCTACTGAGTGACTGCGGCTAGTGATGTAATGGACTTCTCTCTTACTGTATTCTGCCTGTTGTAGTTGCACTTATTGTCCCTTAGACACACACACACTCACTTGCCCTCTGTTCCCACACATCAACATGTAATGTGCACACAAGCGCCGGTCCTAAGTAGGCTCTCAGCACAGTTAACACATACAGGTGAAGTCATTGACTCCCTCCTCGGTGAAATTAAACAGCACTTGTGACTTCAGGTAATAAAGTAGTTGTAAAAGTGTCTATATGTGTACATGTGTGCACACACTTGTGAGTAGTGCCACGGGTGTTAAAAACACTGCCAAAGGGGAAGCTCTGTAGACCCAAACATGTTTTAAATGTAACATGAGCCGGGCATAATTCCTACTACCCAGCAATACCTTTCCAAGCCTCATCGTTACTTGCCCATCCCCCTGTCACCCCCCCACCTTCTTTCCCAGCCTCAACTCGCTCGGTCCCCCCGTCCCCTGTCCCTTCTAGTCTTCCTGTGCATACCTCCTTTTCTTCACCACCTTCTACCCCCATGTGGAGGTTAAATGCCTTCATGTCGCCAACTTGTCACTAGCAAGTAAGAAGGAAACAACTCCTTGCAGGGGTACTAAAGACAAAACTTCCCTCGCTGTAAAGTGTCTAATTTTGTCACACGGCCACCACGGTGCTCACACGTAACACACATGTACAACACACACACACACACACACCCCACTTGCTTTTAGAGATGTTAGCCAACCATATACATAATGCATGATTAGTGCAGTGTAGGTGTTGCGAATGCCTGTGTGCAACCAGAAAAAAGTCTGTCTGTGTGTCGGCTCTGTGGGGCAACAACATTAACACTAACAGCAGGCTGACCTCTGACCCTGCTGACCCCTGGGCAACCCTCAGAAGGAAAAAAACAGGAACAAGGTTTATCTTTACAGTCAGCTGCCATCCCTCCTGTCAGTCTAAAATCAACACAGCTAATTTACTGCTGTTCATTTGGCACAGGGTGATTGGCTGTTCCAAGTCAGCGATGTGTGTGCATGTATGTGTGTCTGTGAGACAACGCAAAACAACAAAGGAACAATCGGGGGGGAAAGTAGATAGAAAGAGATCAGAGAAATTGAAGGCAACATGCCCTTAGGCAGTCTGTAAAAAAAAAAGTTTTCTCAATTCAAAAGTACTCATCACAGTTTTTTTCACTTCCATCTAAATTCATGAGAAAGAGATCTGAGGTGAATTGCACTTTTCTCTCCATGTTTATGGAGTGTGAACAGTGATTAGCATTTATATTCGATGGGGAGGAAGCCCAGACTGCTGAGTTGCAGTGCGCCGTGGCCTCACAGGAGACATGAGAGGTTGCCTTTAACACAGAACAGTTGTATACGTAATGAAGGAAAGCGTTTGTTGCCTCTAAAGCCGCTGGACACTTTTCTCTCCTTCCTGACTTTGTGTTATTGTAACACTTCCAAAACCATCTGAGTCTCTTTTTTTGTGCGTTAGCTTTGGCAATGTCGGTGAGGAAAGGATGTGTTCCTGCTTGTGTGCATGTGTTCTGTGTTTGTGTGCATCCATGTTTGTTTGTGTATGACTAATAGCCTTGATGTAGTGCCTGAAACTCTGATACTGTTCAGCTGTGCTGTCCAACAGACACACACACACACACACACACACACACACACACACACACACACACACACACACACACACACACACACATCCTACTTTCCCTTAATTGTGCCAGTTGTAAAAACCTTGGAGCCCACCTTACACTTTTTGACCCCCTGCCTACTTTTCGTCTCGTCTCCACCCAGCTGCTACACCCAATGGACCACACTAGAACCCAGACCCACACTTTCTGAGCCACCTTGGAAACTTTCCTGGCTGCTATCCCTGCTTCCTTTGCCAAGATTCCACACTGTGCCCTCAGTCCACACCACTGCCCTCTGTGTATGTGTGTATGTGGGAAAGAAGTGTTGAATATACTGCACCCAGCTTGAATATACATACTGCGAGAGCTCTCGCCACCCAAACCCCAAAGCCCACTATACTTTGTTAAAGCCTAAGTGACTGTCTACAGACAAAGAGCCAAAGTGACATGGTTTCTTCTTCTGTCTTTTTCTGCAGGCAGCTGATGGAGAATCAGATTACTGGGATCGAGCGTGGGGCTTTTGATGACATGAAGGAGCTGGAGAGACTGTGAGTACCACTCAGGGTTGTCTGTAGATTAACGGAACACATTTTTATTTCTTGGAAGTGGAAATAAAAATACCATCCTTCCACTGATTTGTTTTCAGTATTAGTTGAGGGTAATGAGAGTAACAGGAGGAACCAATTGTAAATGGTGTATCAAGTGTGAGGCACTTCCCTGTCATTCCATTGTGGTTGGATGGTGCAGAGAGGGTACGGTGTGGTCTGGGAGTATTTTTTATTAGTTTTGCCTGACAGGAATGCCCTCAGTGGGATGTGTGGGCTTAAAAGGCCTCCCCCACCGCAGACCCCAGCTCATCTGGACAGCACCAGGAATCCTCGACAGCTTGTAAACCGGCTGGGAAAACACACAGACAAACACGATCAACCACACCTCAGTCAGCTCATTAGTAAATCAATAGTGTTACCCACATGGAAACCTGCACAGCAGATGACTTTATGGACACATGCTGTCATGCAGACACGGTGGTTAACTTATAAAAGACTTTCCCCCTGATCTGAAGCCCACATTAACAATCTACTTTACACAAACTTGAGGCCACGCACAGCTCGCCTTCCCTCCTCCTCCATATTCAACCAAACATTGGGCAGACATTTCCATCTGCCAGACCAATGTGGAAATTAAGTGGCTCATTTCTCTAATGTTTAAAAGCCACTAACCCAACAGCAGGTACAGTTCAGTGTGAACGAAGCAGCGCAGACCATTAATGTCCAATGTGCACTAAATCTCCACCTCAGCTGGCCAAACACTCTTCTCAGTGTATACAGTGAGTGGCACAAGTCCCAACATCTGTCTGAATGTGTCTGAAGGCATGGCCGCGGCCTGCCTTTCACATTTGCAGCCTCTCTGTGCCACAGCCACTGCATTCACTCCCATATGCCTCCAATGGGCCATTCAGAAAGGAGAGAGTTGTGGTTTCCAACAGATTAGCAACAGTCTGTTCCTCATTGACTTAATTGTTGTATTTGCATAAAGCCTGCCAGTCTTGGATGTTAGTTGTTTGACATGGACTTTGTTGCCAACCACCATTCCTGTCATTGCTTCCCCAGGCTTGAATGGGCTCGTCCATTTCTCTTAATCTTAGAAACATGTTGTTTTAATAGTTTGCCCCAGATCAAATGTGTTCATGTTCATATAACTTGTGAGTGTAATTCACTTGTTTAAATGATAACATTGCTATTCTGTTGTTCTGGGAAAGTCAGCAGAACACTGAATTCTGCAAGGCACTGCGCTGTAATTTAACTGTGGAGAGATAATTTACTGCACTGTCTCTGAGTAGCAGTTTAATTCCCCTGAACTTTCAGTTGGATATTTATGTGACATTCAGAGCACACTGAAACACAATAGCCTGTGGCTAAGCTGATTCTACGGCAGCTAGAAGAAATTATTCACAGCCTACACACTCAAGGACACACATGCATAGACACACACACACACATGCAAACTCACTGGTTGATCATACGTTTTCCCTGCCGCAGGCGACTGAACCGTAATCAACTGCAGCAGCTTCCTGAGTTGCTTTTTCAGAAGAACCCTGCCCTGTCTCGACTGTAAGTACATTCACTTTTTTTAATTTCAATTGAGTTACATTTACTTTTTCTTCTCTGTCAGCGCACACACCGTCTGTCTTTGTGTCTTCTTTATTGTACAAGCCACCAGTGTTTCTCAGTGATGTGAGTCAGATGAATGTCAGCTTTGGTTTGATTTTGCTTTAAACACAAGGGTTGATTAGGATTCAGTTGCACTTGCTGTAATGGATATTAGTCTCATTCAGATGTTAAGAATTATGAGTGTGTCAAGTCTTATTGTGTCTGAGAGAAAATGAACTGGATGAGTTCTTTTCACATCGTTGGGCCTTCATGCCAAGTCATCTGCAGTTTCTCTGGGTTAGTCTGTCTGCCAGTGAATCCACTGGTGACAGGGAGTTAATGTGGCATCAGGACCTGAGTTTGGGGACACATAAGACTTTGAACTCAGTTCCAGGTGAAAGAATGTCTGTGTTACCTAATGAGGTTGTTTTATGTCAAGTTCCCAAAGCTCACTCAACCAGCGGACTTCACCTCCATCACATGAATGAAATGTGTCATCGCAGTTTCGTTTCGCTCTTGTTAAGACCAAATCCTGTTCTATCACACACCCACACACCTTTCCACTCATGTACCCCATGCAGTGAGACAATCCCACAGTAATGCTAAACTTTTATTCCCATCTGCGACAAGGCTCAATGTTTTTTTTTCTTTTTTGGGATAATCGGTGTCCCCGTTGCTAGCTGATCATTCCAGCTCCCATTATTGCAGTTCGGATTACCTGGAGCATCTGGGAATAATGAAACAGTGGGACATGGAAAAATCATTTCCCTCCCTTCTATGCACGTAGTGGTACTACTAACCCATGATCCCAGCCTCAGTCCACCATCTGTTTATTTTGCGTTTGATGTTTCACACCATCTTGAGTCTATCTGTCACTTCCTTGCAACTATCTCCCCACATCACCTATCATCATGCCAAAACCATACTCTGGGGCTTTAGGGCAAAGCCTCATCCTTCAGGGCAAGGCTGGCCTTCTTGTGGCTTGCAAACACTGAGCAGCACTGAGTTGTCTGTCTGCCTGGAACAGACACAGTGCAGACCGAGGCCTTCCAGACCAGCGGATGGCCTTGAACAAGCGTGATTAGTCCATCTGGAGCAGCGGGCTCTGCCAACAGCCAGAGGATTGTGCTAACACAGCTCCCCTGTTTCATCCAATCGAACTTCATGGTCATTATTCTAAACCTCACGCTGGCTTTTCTGCCACATTCTGGAGAATGAGACTTTGTTTAACATTGCTTAATCGATTCGCTATGTCTCTGTGTATACGCTCATTTGTCCTAGATAAAAGAGAACCATAATGGGCCTTGAAACTTTTCAGGTGCAGAGTGGCTGTACTTTTTTTTTAACAGTTAAAACAAATGCATAATCCAGGGTGGAGGAATTAATGCAATCTTCATAGGGCCTGTGGTTGATTGACAGATACTACTTTGAGGAAGATTTCTAGCGCTTGTTAAAAATTAGGACTAGTAGCGTGGGATCAGGAACAGCAGTTGAAGACAAAGGTTTTTTCCTGAGGTGTTTCCTAACTCCTGAGTGGTGTGTCTGGGCCACACCACGGGTTCTGGTTGCAGTCTGATGCGGTTAGGTTACAGCCTTGTCTTGCTCCCGCCAGCAGCTTTTAATGGACTTAAAAGGTCCTCGTCTCCCAGAGGAAGACTTTCACTGCTATTTCATGTGTGCATTTATGCGTGTGTCTGAGGAGGACAGAGTGAGAGAAGGAGAGAGACAGACAGACAGAGAAAAGGAGTCTATGGTTGCAGATGTAAGCTCACTGGGGCTTGTTAGGGTCTGCCTTTATGATCCCAACAAGAGAGGTTAATGTGAAAGCCCGCTGCCCTCAGGTGGAGCACTAACCCAGATGGTTTCCCTTCTCTTGGAAGTTGGATTAATTACTCCCCTTCCCTCTTTCTGTAGTTTTTACACTCTTGCTGTCTGTCTCTTCAACTACTTCCTCTTTGTTTCTCTTTTTGCTCATTCTTGGAGTAAGGGGTTTCGGGGAAAGCTTGTATAACAAAGTGGCTATTTGTCGTAGGCATCCCGCTGAGAGGACAAACAGAAAGAAGGGCAAAGGGGATGGAGGAGTGAGGGATAGCAGATGAGATGGGTACTCTCATTAAACTTAGAAGGAAAAGCTACTGGGTTAATAAAAGGCTGTTGGTTAAATGAGCAGTGGAGTGTTGTTTTGTGGTGAGTTTTTTAAACACTTGATCCCATGCAGTCATTAAGCTACCAGGGTAATGAGTTTTCACTACAAAAGAGAGATGGAGAATTAGTGCAAGAGCTATGAAGGAAAGAAGCTTTATTAAAACCTACTAAGAGAAAAAAAAAATCATATTAAGAAAATGTATTTTTTATCTTTTGCAATAATTCTACTAAGCTTCTGTTAAAGCAGATACAACACAGAAAATGTCAGTATATTACAGCATTAGTATGTCTTACAGAGCTACACAATCAGCTTTCAGTTTTGAGAGCCTACCTCTTTATCTACGCCCCCGCTCCTCCGTCTCCTGCCATGCCTGAGAGATACCACAGACACTGATGCATGAGGGGCAGAGGAGAGATAATTGGAATTGATTAGAGATGATTAGAGATAGTTAGAGTTAGTTAAAGCTGCCTGTGATGGATGGCACCAACAAGAAGGCATGGGAACGGTGGCGCAGGGGTGAGAGGCGCTGTGCTGAACATCAGCGAACAATAACAGTGAAAATAGAGTTGCATTCATCACCGTTAACGACCTGTTGCCCCCGTCCCACCACCCTTAACTTCTCCTCATCCCACTTCCACTGCACTTCAGATCTGTAATCTACTCATCCGTGTTTGTAATTAGTGTCTTTTCGCAGTGGGAGAGCAGGAGGAAGGAAGGGCTGCGGGATGGAGGGAAAAAAAAGAGGCATAGGTGAGCTGAGTTGGAGGAGTGCAGAACACTGTGATAGCTTGCCCCAGGGAATAGCATCTGGTTTGGGCTCAGGATGGGGGTTTGGGGGAGGAGGAGGCAAAGGGGTATTTTGCGGTTTTTGATTACTGTGTTGCTTCTTGCTGCCGCAAACAAATACCGGCAACAACACAGGTTTGTTTGAAAGGGTGTTGCTTTCATTAATGGCCAACGTGCTGTATTACGTGGTGGGGCGAGGGGGTGGTTAAGAAAGGTTTCCCTTGTGTATCTCCCCGGGTGGTATGAAGGCGGAGGAGGGAGGAGGGAAGGGTGTGGTAGTACCTGCACAACAGGGGACCCGAGGAAACACTGGCAAAGAACTGGATAGGGGGTGTGTCTCATCTTTCTTTAAGATCCTTGTTAAACATCTTTCAATTTCACGTTATTGCTTAGCGACGGGTATCCCGATGTACACAAACCCTAAACACCCACGCTGAAATCCTGGCTGAGGCACACAGACACATTGGTGCACACACGAGAGAAAGAAAAAAAGAGGGAAAATGTAAATAACACTAATTAGACACAAACACACACGGAATAGCACTATAATTACATCTCTGTGTGCTAATGTGTGGATGGCATGCACACACAGGGGACTACGTTCTTTATATGGCTTTGACTGTAGATAAAAGAGCTTCTTCAACTATGTGTTGATGCAGAGCTGCCTCCTCTGTGTTTGTGTTGGAGGGATGCTGTGTTTTCTGTTTGTTGATCGCCTGATGCTTAGGGAACGGTAGCTCAGTGTGAGAAGAAAGAATTGTTTGGGGGAAGGAGATCTAGAATAAATAATGTGCACTATCATTAAACCTATAAATCATCTCTCTGTCACAGTATTCCCAGTTGTTTTTGACTTTGTTGCCTTTCAGTATACAGTATTTTCCCCTTTTCATTTGCTTCAGATTGATTGGCTTGTAAACTCACTGTGGTGTTCCAAGACTTTTTGTGCCACAAAGCAAGCAAATTAACTCTTTTGACTTTTGGCTTATTGTGTATGACTGCATGAAAGACTAATGTGAATGTGTTTTTTTCTCTCCTCGTGACTGTTTTTAAGTGTTTGTATAATACTGGCTGTGTGTGCGTCCGTGCATGCATATGTGTGTGTGTGCATCTGGCAGGCTGTTAATGCTCCAAGCTGGTCTTGTCGTTTCCTTCTCTTTGTCTCTGCTGATGAATGACCTGCCTCAATGCGCTAGGTCTCCCTCTCTCTCCCTCAGAGGACTGTATGGGCCCCCGCTTGGCGGGCTGTCCCCATGGCAACCCATCTTCATCAGAGGGTTTCTGTGCCATCAATGGCAGACACCCTGATTTCTTGACTGTGGTTTGTCTGACATTAAGTAAACACTGACAGCACTGACTTCAGTGAATTAGACAAAATGAAAGCAAGATACCTGCTTAAAAGCTCAGTCCACCAAATTATTCTTAGTATTTTTACCTACCATCAATAGTATCTACCCTTACAGATAAATTTGGTTTAATTCATCCAGGTTTTGACATTTCCTCTGTCTGAGATATGTGGTTCTCATCCAGAATAGTAGACAGTTTCTGTACAGAGATGCATTTGCTAAATTTCAAATAGATCTCTTTTTTTGTACAATTGCGAGCACCACTACTTAAACACAATTGTTTAATTTAGTTTGTAGGAGAACTTACATATAGATATATCAAAACCTGACTAAATAAAATCAGAGCTATTACGGTGAATACGGTGAAGTAACTCTATAAGTTCTAACTTATTTAATGCAGGGCTAATGCAGGTCAGGTAGTTTATATACCTGACCTGGAGGCCAACCAAAAAAATAAAAATCCAGGCAGGCATTAACTCCTTGCCCCTGCACCTCTTCCTGCCCCTGTCCTTCTCAGCTGGTAAAAGTGGCTTTTATGGCTTGTCACTGTTTTCTTTACGAGTCGGACCGTGTGTGAGAGAGAAATGCAGACCAAACCATGTGAGGAGAGCGGAAGCCAAAAGGGGGTAATTTAAAAACCACTCTGCCATCTGAAATATTCACAACCACAGCACAACGGGAGTGAGAGAGAAAGAAAGAAAGAAAGAGAGGCCAAAAAAAAAGACAGAAGAAGAACAAAGTTGAAGGAGAGAGAGAGGGAGAGAGAGAGAGAGAGAGAGAGAGAGAGAGAGATGGTCGGAGGTGCAAAAGAGAGGAGCAAAGATGCCACAAAAGCAGAAGAGAAACAGCAGTGTTTATATTTACTAACGATTCTGTGTCCTTACTCATGAATAATTGAACAGATGGATTGAGGCTTGTTAAATATTCACACTAAAGCGCTGGGACATCATTGGTCTGTGTGTGTGTGTGTGTGTGTGTGTGTGTGTGTGTGTGTGTCCAGTGTCTGGGACACGCTGCTCCACATACACACTCCCACCATCTCTGATGCTCTAAATATTCGTACAGGCAAATATGCACGCACACACAAGTTCTTCTGCGATGACCGTCCCAGTCACACATGTGCTTGTTTGTGTGTGTGTGTGTGTGTGTGTGTGTGTGTATGTATGTCTTCACATTGGGGACTGGCCTGGTCATTATGAATTGATACGGCATGAATAAGACATCACAGTGTGGTCTAGATCCGTCATGAGTATACACACTCAGGGATTTCACTTGCGGAGCTGCTGAAGGAGGCCTCCTCCGCCTCCTCCTCCTCTCTGTGCCGCTGCCGACAATTTTCCTCTGTGACGGCTGGCTTTGCCTGGTCCAGATTGGAACTGACACACATGGGAGAAAAGACTACCCTCGTGTCCTCACACACACACACACACGCACACACACACACTCCCTGGAATCTCAAAGCAGGGGTTTGAGGAATGCCGCAGTCCTGTTCCAGGAATAACAACCAATGTAGTGCTAGTTGGGTTGTCCTGCTTGTGTGTGTTTGAACACATGTTTAGTGGTCATATATGTGCATAATGGCGCTGTATACTTGAGCAGCAGGGAGTATGAATGTAGCCATCAGAATGAGAAACCCAGGTCGTTTGTCACAGCCGTAATAGAGTGCAATCTCCCTGCAATGGGTGTTTCCCTCACTCAGTGCATCTGTCCATCTCGTTATGGTTCACTTCAAGATCTGGGGTTTCGATCAGCACTATCTGCTCTGGATCATCATGTGGAAGTGTCGTGTGTGAGGTGCTTAGCAGAGAGACTACAGTATTTGTGTGTAATCTCTAGTTATGAGCTGTTAGGGTCTGGACTTGTGACTCTGGAGCTCAGTGTTGGAAGTAACCCAAGCAGACCAAACAAGCTTCTCATCCCATGGGT
>OOFC01007054.1:3324-28375 GCA_900323345.1 Pseudochromis fuscus
TCTTCTCTTCTTTTTCTTTTTTTTTTTTTTTTTTTTTCCTTTTTTATTTTAAATTAAACATTAATACATGTTAACTTTGGTTTCCAGCTCTCTAAGAACTATACTGTAAAGTTGTGGCAGTTTAAGCTGTTAAAGTTAAAGTTAAATCAACAGTATAGCAGCCTCAAGCCAATATTAATACAACACAGAAATTCACTTTTTAAAACATTTTTCTTGTTATTATAGCAGCCAGGAAATAATGTAGTTACAGTGTGATTTCATAGAAAAGAAACAAAAAAAGTGAAAACAACGGATTAAATTTGTTTTTTATCAAAGTTACTGTTAAAAATCTCTGATCTGGTACCTCTGAATAAATAGAAAATGCAACTTCTTTGTTGTTATTTCTTCTTTTCTAGCCTATTCTGTTATAAATATGGTTACACATAGTGAATATTTATTGTGTTGAGACGGTATAGTTCATCCATGCAACAAAGAAGTCGGAGATTTTTAATGACAGAGAAATAATAACTAAAAAAAAAAGAAAAATCACGTTTCCAACTTGCTACATACTGTATACAACAAAATATTTTGGAGACTGTGAGCGTTTCCAAATTTTTGATTAGACTGTAACACAAGACAAACATCGATAAAAAGAGGCTGAGGGCAACAAATCAATGACTGGATGCATTTGGAGACTTGGACAGAAGGGACATCTCAGGTTCCAGCACAGGGGGACTCGCTGGCTTTAGGCCTAAACTGAAACACTGCTGCTGCCGTGGGGTCCACTCCACACTGTGGCCGAGCGAGGTCTCCTCGGTCCACGTCAACAGCCGTCTAGTGGATTCTTTAGCATTACAGAGTCACTGTGGGACCGCGGCAACTGGAGGACACATGCCGGACAGGGTCAGCTCTGAGACCTGGACGAGCCCAGACAACCTGACCACAAATGGAGCAAATAAAAAAAGCTGCAGCAGAGGTACAAAATAGTTGCTGTGTGCTAATAGTAAGGGCAGTGATTAACTTTTAAAGAGGAATAATTCTGCAGAGGAGTGGTCTCGTTCACATTACTTTGCTGGAGGAATGCGCTCTTAAAATTGTTTATGCAGCAGAGCCCCCTAAAATGCAAAATGCAGTGTTTATTTGACTTCTACCTCGTTCTTTTTGTGCTGCGCTGCACATTTTTCTCAGGATATTCAGCAACATGTGACATTTTTCAGGCTTCTTTTGCATATTTTTACTCCTTAAAAAAAATCTCCGCACACACTCAACCACTTAAATTGGTTTTGTGTGCTGGGGAAATGGAAACCAACATTTAAAAACACACACACACACACACACACACACACACACACAACCAAGGAGCTTTTACAACTGCAAAAGAAAGCTCAACTGAGCTCAGTCTTCTTCCGCTGGCCCGTCCTCCATTACAGGCCAGAGTGAGTATAATGGTGCAGTGTATTCAGAGTGCACTGGAGCTGTCTGAGGAGTGAAAGCCGTAGACACACACCGTGCTGGTTGTAGCAAGCTGCTTCCATTATGTATTCTGAGCAGCTGTTCTGGGGAGGAAGTCCTTTGAAGGACGGCTGTAGGGTTGGAGGGGTGGGGGGGGGTAACTGGAGTCCACAGTTCAAACGGGGTCCTTCACCCTAACAAGCAGTGGCGGGGCAGCGGCCGCTAACACTCCGGCGTCATCATCCTTGCACCCCCACCATCAAGGCCTCTAAATTGAGGCCCCACACATGCAACGTCTACACTAACACTCAACGTTCATGCTATAACTAGTACAAAAGCAGGCAGAGCAACAAAAAAAAAAAAAAAAGAAGAAGATGCATGCCACTGATTTCTCGTTTCTCCTCAGCTCAGCGTGATTACATCTAAGATGTCTCTTTTTGTAGACATCCTTTGCTCTGTGGGCCGCGCCTCTGGTTCCTTCAGTTGTTTTGATTTGTGTCTGTTTTGACATGAAGGGGCCAAGGATGAAGGAGTTTTCTGAGGGAGGCTTTAAAGAGATTCAGAAGAGTCTGAAGGTTGTCTCTGAGGGGTCACGGGCGTCTTTAAAAAAGGAGAAGGAGAGGCACAAGGTAGAGGAGGATGTTGAGAAAATAAAGTCAGGCTGGTAGAAAAGACGGGGCTTGTTCACTTTTGCGTTAGGTACGCTCCGATGGTGAGGCTAGCTGCTCCGAGCGCAGCCAGGCCGAACACCGTCTTGATGGAGGGCCAGGAGCAACTGAAGACGGAGTCCCTCTGTCTGTCGTACAGCTCCACAAAGGCATCCTGAGGGAGAGGCAGGAGGAGAAAGACTCAGTTAATTAGGATATAAAACAATATGTGCTTACCAATGCATAGTTTCTGGTTGGCATTTGTTCCTAATGAAGACATAGGTCTTTCAAATGCAGTCTCAAACGTATAATGTTATTCTTTTAAATGGCAATTTCCTACAACATTTGGACAGGACAGACTCTACCAAACGCTGCTCTCAAAGGAATAAATTGTAGATTTGTCAACAGACATTTGTTGCTTTGGTATTTCCAGCAGCAAAGGCACAAAGAACTAAGATATATCAGGGGTTTGGATTTACATGTACAACTTATTAGACTCATTTTGTCCACTAAGAAGGTTTTGTTTTCGCCCACGTTGGTCTGGTTGGTTGTTTGTTCGTATTATTACAGAAAAACTACTCAACAGATGTCATTGATTTTTATTTATTTATTTTTAGAGATGTTTCTCTAAGATGTTTTAGAGATGTACTGGTTACTCGTGGACACTGTAGGATGGCTGCTTTTGGATTTACTAAACGTACATTTCATTTGTACGTCATTGGTGTGAGCTTCACAGATTCCCTTCTCCTGCTGTACTGAGCAGAAACCTCAGAGGCAAAATAAAACTATCTGCATGAGTAGATTTCATCAGAGGTAAGCAAGATTTTTTTTTTTTTTTTTTAGGTTTAGGTGAACTGACCCTTTAAAAAATGTAAATCCCTTGGCTCCCACCAAATGTGGGTGGAAAAAGAGTGTTATTACACCCTTGCCACAGACTGATCCATTACTGCTCATCAGCTCTCACACCCTCCTACGCACATCAGACGCTCTCAATGCAGAAAGACACAACACACTCAGAAAACACGCACAAACCAAACACGGGAATCACCCAAAAAAATCCCATTGGCCACAGATTTACAGTGTTTTTTCAGCGCGTGGATGAACACTGCAGCACTCAAGCATAAATATATTAATGTACTCAGAGGGGGCTCTGCTTTCTGCTGCTAACAGGAGGTTTAAAAGGGGCCTGTTACAAACTGAGAGTGTTTGAGTGAGTGAGGAGCTTCTGTGGACGAATGTCTCAGACGAGGACGTAAAGACATCTGCTCATGAGCGGCGACGGCAGGAACAGCTGGACAGGGTGTGATGGTGCTAAGCTCTCTGTTGCCCCCCCTCATACACACAAACAAATAGATGACCCTGAAGTAAACTACAATAGAGTATATGTTTCAGAGAGGAGGAAATACCAACAGCTCCCACTGAATATTTTTTCCTTTGTTACGAGGTTGACCACATTAGTAGCTGCTTTGTGAAACTGTGCATCTGAGCTCCTTTGATGTCTCTGTTTTTAGTTGTAATTTGACCTATCTGTGAACAATGGTGAATTGTTAAGTTTGATTCACTACAACATTACTGTGTCAGTTCCCATGGGAATCTATTCTCGTTCTATTTTAATCCGTCTGAGGTTCAAGTCAATTTACTTACAGTAATTATGTTTTGTGTTACTTTTAAAGGAGTACACGTGTTGTTTTTTGTTTTGTTTTTTTTGTTTTTTTAATCAACCTTGATCCGGTGGAAGGAAAACTGATTCATTATACTCCCTTTAACAAGTGTCATATTTTAATACACAGCTTCCTTTTATCAAACAAAAAGCCCACACAGGACTAAAAAAGGAGACATCCATTCTGAAGTGCTGTGGGGAGACAAAAGCATTTCCTGCTTCCCTTCCCATCCTGTGGCATTCCTGAGGCTGGGGGCTGGTGACACAGGGGAGGAAGGATCAGCAGTTTCTTCCCAGTTTAGGCCCTCTGGTGTCAAAACACACTCTGCTCTTAAATCAGCCGGCAATATCTTTAACCACATGGCTTTTTCCTTTATTGCCACTGAACGTTTTTAATTATCCAGGGCTGAGGCAAGAGTCTACAGCCTGCCCATGCAGACAGCTCAGTGAAGCTGTGCACAGACAAAGCCCTGCTCTCAGCTAAAGACTAACATGCTCACCGCTGCAGTGTTAACATGTTATAGTTCCCGCATATGTGTTTTATTTTTTCATCATCTTGGTTAACATTTCTAATTAACACTAAACACTATGTCCTTCTGAAGCTACAGGTTTTTGCTCATAAAGTCAAACATCAAATTCATCCCAAACGAACCACAACAACAGTTTGTGCGCATCCATCCAGTAGATGTTGGCATACTTCAACTTGACCTGCCAGAGGCTCTACAGAGGAGAGGTCCATCACATATTTGGTTTGAAAAGTGAAGCCAGTGTGGAAGTGCAGACAAGTGCAAAAAAGATGGCTCCTAAATATAGATGTGTTATAGAAATAGACAAAGTAACCAAGGCTCAAAAACAGGGTCAGTGTGTTTGCCAGTTTTTTTCCACAACACGTTCTGATGTCATTAACTAAAGCCAGTTCTTATTGTCAGTGATCTCTGGTCTGTCTGAAAGTAATAATAATCATTTCATTCATTAAATATTAAGCTTCAAACAGAGGAATCGTTAGGGGCATGGTTTGTCTGATTGAGATGAGAGCAGCTCTGAACTCGAGTCCCAGACACACTGGGCAGTGTCCTGAGTTTCAAGGGTCAGACCCGCCTCCTCACTCCTCCCTTCATACCCAGATATGGTCACTTCTGGCTCCAAACCACCAACAGGTTCAAATGCCAAACTCCTGGAGTCCATAAACCAACAGGTGACGTCATGTAAGCTTCGTCCATTCTATACTATACTGGTTCTATACTGGTCTATGTTCCTGAATAATCTGTCTCCAATAGATTTCTCTTCAGAAATGATGAAATATTGAGCTGATAGATTTTTTGCACACAACATCCTTATGTCCTCAGTCACAGTCACGTCTTCTTATCAGTGTCCTGGTGGTCCATCTAAAAATAATTTCAGAATTAAGTAAATATTAGGATTTAAAGAGAGGTGTATCTGGGGTGTGTCTGGTTTGACCGACAGGTTTGGTCTCACAGGCTGCCTCAGATGCTTTCTTTGACTCGCCCCCTCAGTGCTACCTAGCTCTTACTATCCAAATATGGTTACTTCTGGCTAAAAAAAAAAAAGTGTAGCTCCAGACTTCAAAACATTTGTCCACAAACCAGTAGGTGACATCTCGGTCACAGTCTCTGCGGCTGACACACTGATCTCCATCCCTGCAGGTTTATTTTGCAGCACTTTAAACAAGCTCTGTCTCTGAGTGATGACACCCTCCTCCTCCTCCTCCTCCTCCTCCTCCTCCTCGTCCTCTCCAAGATCCAGGTATAAATACGAGAACAGGCTCTTCAGTCAGACCTCCAGCTGAGGGGAACGTGTTAGCTGGCAAAAACAATGCCTTTATCTTGTCTTTCCACTTACTCCTGGAAAATAACACAGTGCTGAGGTTAGACCTCTGTCCAGCCTCAGGTTTCAGCAGCATGTGCATGTGACTGACCGGCAGCCAGGCTCCACAAAATGGCAAACTCATCATGCGTGTCCTTGATATGTCCCAGACAGTTGCCATAGATTATCATCTATTTAAGTCTGAAACAAAAGTGGGCCAATTACAGTAAGAGGTTCATAAGAGCTGCGATGGATGTTTAAAACAATCCCACAAGGGCATGGATGGTAATAACTCCAGACTGACTCATGGGGAGAGCCGGGAAGCAGAGACAGATGAGGAGGGGAGGGGATATCAGGTGGATATCATGAGACTGAGGCATGCTTCACTTCAGCGCCTGGAACTTTTTCACCCACACGTTAACAGACAGAGCTGCCACAGCCATGTGAGGAGTGTGAAAAACAAACCCAAACACTTTCTATTCTTTCCCTTTTCCCTCTTGCTCTTCATCCTGCTTTATCGACTGTCATAAAAAATAAAAAATCTGAGCCTGAGAAAGAAATGATGATAAGCAGGTGGAGGAGAGGACACAGGCAGTTGATGGTGACAGGAGAGGACAAAACATCTGCATTCAACAAAAGACTTTATAATCCTCAAAAGCTCATCTTTGCCCCGCAGCACAGCCATCTGCCATCAGCAGCAGGTGTGCATCTGGGAAATAAAGTCCAGGCTGCAGTTCTCTACAGTATTCATTTTTTTGGATCAATGGCTTTCAAAAGGTCGCGGCCAGCCTACAGAGACCTGGAAGCCAATGGGAAAACGCCTAGCCAGGTTTACACACTCCTTTTCCTTCATTTGTACCGCATACAATAAATCCCTCAGAGACATAGTCCAGAGGAAAAGAACCAGACTGAACAGTAAGGACTTGTGAGGATCTCATCCTCAACCACAGGGTGGCAACTTGCTGCCTGACTGTCATGGTTACCCAGACTGGAAGCTTCACACACGATTTGCTTTTCCCACCAGCGGGAGAGAGCCTGTCCTCGACCTCTGATTTGTTTTTCACATGATTTACACCTCTGGGTGTTTCTCTGCATCTTTCTCCTGACACAAAGAGATTTTACACTTCTGTCTTCCTCGGATGGCCTTACGCTATCTTATGGGCAATAGGAAATACCAAACGTTCGCCAATTCCTTCGGGTAACCCACGTGCTTTTGGGGAATGATACCGCAGCTTGTGTGGAAGATAATGAGTCATCTTGTGCGCTTGGCTAGCTCCGTTAAAACCCCAAGCAGCACTTTGCCAAAACAGAAAAAATGATTAGGCAGCCATCTCTGTTTTGGGACGTTTCTGTGGGCAACTGAGCAGCCTGAGACAGGGAAAGGGATGTGGGTTAAAGTTCAACTTGTAATTAAGGCGCCTGTTGTGGCTTCTCTGCTATGTTCACCTCTGAACCAAGTTTTTCCCCATGCTCTGTTTATTTCTGCAGCATTTACATACTAGTGTACTTATAATATTGCATATGCTGCTCCTGCCGGCCCGCTTTGATTTTCTAATGAGCTTCTTGCAGACTTCTCCACAGCTAATTAAAGTCAAACAAAACTCCCATTTGAGGAGCCATGGGGGAGTAATGGGAGATAAAAAAAAAAAAAAAAATGCAAGGAAGGCAGTAATGTCCTTGTAATTGATCTGTTTTGATCAAAATATGCACTTATATCTCCCTCATTCATCTGTATTATAGTTTTCTGTATAAATGCATACACAAGTAGAGAAAAAAGACTCCAGACATAACAGGTGAAAGGACAGTCAGAGTCTGTCTGGCAGCGAGGTCGGGTTCGATCGAGTCTCTGGAGAGTCATCCATCGACCGGCAGAGCAAAAATGAGATGACGGAGGAGTTTGTTGCAACACTCATTACCCGGTGAATCCCCCTGTGTCAGCAGCAGCAAACAGCTTGGAGCTGAGGACACTGAGCCCTTCACTTCCCTGTGACAATACTGCAATACTTGGAAACAACAGACTCACAGCCAAGCGACGACAAACAGGAAGCAGTGTAAATCAATACACATACTTTTAGTGGATCAGACTGGAAAACAATTAGGTTTTTTGTTCTCCCCCTTGATTTAAAACACATACACTGATCACAGTTATCTAATCAATTTGTTGATCCGCAGAAAATGATTCAGCTGCAGTCGGCAATAGCAGTGGATGGATATTTTGGATCCATAACGGTTCATTGAATCAAAAGCTGCCAACAACAAGCAGTTAGTTTAGGAGTTGTGTTTTTGTCTACGATGTTTGATTGATTGTTTGTTAGCAGCATTGCATCAAGATTTCTATTCATTACATAGCATCACTACAACTAGATTATACTCTGGCAGAGGTTTGTGTTCTCTGATACTAATACTTTAAAACTGAATTGCTGGTTTACACACATAGATCCTTGAAGCAATGTCAGTCAGTCAGTCAGTCATCTTCTATACCTGCTTTGTCCACACTTGGGTCACAGGGAACTGCTGGAGCCTATCCCAGCTGTCATCAGGCAGGAGGCGGGGTCACCCTGGACAGGTTGCCAGCCTATCGCAGGGCTAACACAGAGACGAACAAACATTCACACCTATGGTCAATTTAGATTAATCAGTTTAACTAACAAGCATGTCTTTGGACTGAGTGCCCGGAGAAAACCTCCGAAAGAAAACCTTGCTCTTGAAGCAATGTATGGACCAGTAATTACGTCCATGTTTAAGGACAAAAACAACAATAACAACAAAGTAGCATCTCTGAAATATAAGAAAATAATATTTCTCCAAACACCTGTCCTTAGAGCTGTGTTTTTCTGATAAAGTGACATCAAATGGAACTTGAATATTATTTTTGGTACGATGCAGTTAATCAAATAAACACAAATAGCTGCCAGATAAAGATTCAGAAAACTTTGAAGACCTTTATTGACTTTCCACAGCTATTCAAAATGCCGGGGGTTGTGAATATCCTACAAAGGAATTAACATCCTTTTAAATATCCAGAAAAAGTGGTATCTGCAGTATAGAATAATAATGACCTGATAAAAAGAGATCGTGACATGAAACAAATGGAAAGGGGAAATCTTTTTCATTTGCTTCCACTTGAATTTCATCCCAAACTCGGGTTTCATACTTTCAACAGTCGTTACATTAGATGCAGGCGTAAAGGGAGAAACAATTTTGACGTTGGGTGCTACCCTAAAGGCTCATAAATATTCAAATTGGCGTCAGAGGCAGCGGCTGCAGCATTTGTGTGTTTACAAAACAGCTCGCTCTCCCGTGGGAGTGAGCCTTCCCCACTGGAACATGAAACATGATCGCCAGTAAATCACCCACACTCCTCATGACACTCTGCGTATTTTTATTGTCTCCATTATTCATTGTCTAAACTCGCCAGATAAATGAGGACATGAGAGTTTGGTTTCTCTGGAGATGTATAATGCTTCAGTAAACTTGTGTTTTTATCTCATCAAGAAGGCGGAGGTGAAGAACTGGAGCCAAACAATGCAATCTGTACTGTTGCAGAAATTTCTCTTTAATATTTTCAGAATAAAACTGATTTTGAATTGACAAGCATGATGTATTCATGTAACCTTGACTGAGCAGTTATGTGATCCTTTACTCTTGATGAGCCTATTGATTTTTATTGAGCAGCTCTGAGCCAACATGAGACGAAGGACTGAGTAACCTTGTGGGCTCAGACGAGGCGATGCACAGACTGCAGACTGTGCTGACTCTCCTGTCACTTGCTCTGCCCCTGTAATCCTGGTTTAGTGGCCTTTCTGAATACTCTATCCAGAGTGTATCATATACAGACAGTCTCTGCATGTAGAGCAAAGAGACATCAAAGCAAAGGGCAGGCCACAGAGAGACAATCCTTTCTCTATTTTTACAATAAACCTCTGCAGCTCAGTCTGTAGGTTTCTTTCATTCTTTAAATGAGCCAGTGTCGTGATTTTGACCTTGAAACCTATTTCAGCATTGATCCCAAATCCTTCGCAATCACCAAAAACTGAGCACAATGGCTTTCCTCAAATAGAAACAATGCAGCTAAAAGAGGACGTGTGCCTGGTCTGAGGATGTCTGCACGGTGTGTATCCGGGCCCCCGGAGGACGAGGAAGTGACAGAATCCTGCTGGACAGAAGCAGCACAACTGCTGCGCTGCTATAAATATCAAGAGGCTTCATGTGAGCTCCCGGTTCAGGGCTTCCCAATCTAATAAAACAACTCTCATCTCCGCTGCTCAGTCCATTTAAAAGGGCACAGATGACGCGCGAGAGCAGAGAGAATGGAAAAGGGCCCGCTGAGTCATCATCCACATGTGTGGACGCTGGTCTGCTTGGAGTGCATTAAACCTGGGCTTGAGTGGCTTTCCAGTACAGACAGGATGTCTGCCACTTGGGTGTCTAACAGCTCCCTGTTCTCTCCCAGCAAGCTGTGCATAGTACATCAGCTGCTCCAGTGACGTGTTTGTGGCTTTAAAAATCCATGTAAGCAGTGTGAAAGCCAATAAATTGTGGTGTTTTTTTTTTCTGAGATAACGTGTGAAACTCTCCACTCTGGGATGTTTTGTTCCAATCTTGCCCTCAGGAGTCTGAAAGGGCACTTGTGTAAAGAGGCACTTGGTGAAAGAAGTATCTGTGGCATTTAAAACATGCAGAGGCACTCAGTGGAAAAAGGCTGGTTTGTGTTAATGATTAGGCAATGAGGTAAAACTTTTACATTTCAAACTGCTCTATCAGCTTTGGATTGCCATGAACAGGAACCAGAGCACCTCTTATTTTGCCAAAACAAGAGAGCATGAGAGCTCTTGTAGCTGAACTGCTGAGCCTGCCTGGTGGAGATAGAGACCTCTGATAGAGACCGTGGGAACCAGTTCACTCCCAAGTGGCCTGTTGCTTCTCCTGGAACAATCACAGTCCATGGGAGAGGCTCATTTCCTGTGACAGGGACGGCATGCTGCTACAAGCCTTAAAAGTCAAATCCAGTGACCCCTTAAGACCTCGAGACCACACAACCACCATCTCAACAGGCAACTCCAAAAATAGGCCAACTGATCTGAGCCAGAAACGAGTCCTGTATATAGACTAATGAATGGGATGTGTGGGAACACCATCTGCAGCGGGGCTTCATGCTCCATGTGTAGTGGTCGCCGATTGTTCTGAACTTGAACAAGAAATTGAGTCATTTGAATTTTTTTGAAATGATGTATTCAGCTCTGGGTCTCTGCGGCTTTGTGTGTTGATCTTATTTTGTTGTGAGGCCCTGATGTAAGAGCATTACACAATCCTGATGTTCAGAAAGAGCCTTTTCAGACAGCTGCGATAGGCAACGCAAGTCTTTGTAGAGGACTTCGACGGTTCAGTTAGTGTTAAGTCACTTCCTGTGCCAGACGCTGCAGGAATGACATCACTGTCTGGTTTGAGACTATGGCTTCTCTGTGGTAGAGCCAAGTATGGTTAAATCACAGAGTCTGTGCGTAACTAAGGGAAAGACTAGAGGCAAGCCAAACATGTAGTCATACTAATACTGTGGAGACAGGGAGGGGGAGCAGCAGGGGAGAGCTACAGTTGGTTAGACACTGTAACTAAGAGATTTGTATTTGTTTTGAACCATTAAGTGACTCTAAATCTTAGCCCCAAGTCTAAAAAACAGCAAACCATAACAAAAGGCCAAGGTTTATGTTCACAAAAAGCGGGAGTGTTGTGATTTTTTTTTCTTTGATGAAATCCCAAGTCCCTCCTGTAATTCAGTAAGCACTGCCAAACAAGTCAAGTGTAATATCATCTAATAGAGAATTAAACATGGCAGCGGAGGAGAAAGTATTGGAACATCAAAGCTAGACACCCAGCGCCTCCCGTAGTCTCCTCTTTCATACAGGAGACATCTTGTAAAGTCGGCCGCTAAATGAAAGCTTGTCAGTTTTGGCAACAAGATATTGGAGCGGTTTACGTGATTAGAGTACACGGGGCCCGGTTTCAGGTTTAGTTGTGTTCTCCGTGTACCCATGTAAATGAGAGAGGCCACAGTCTGGGACGGGGCATGCTGTGAGGAGAGCAGAGTGAGGCAGTTTGAAGATCTCAGATGTCCGATAATGTCAGGGAAAACAATCATCTGTTTGAGGTGCAGCTCCCACAGGAACACCTTTGAAGTGGAGAGAAGAGGAGCCCAAGCACATTGAAAATTTTCCACAAAGTCACACAGAAGGCATTCACAGAGGGGGGTGGAAAGTAACTTGTACACTGACACAACTTCTACCTGAAGCCTGCAGGAGACATTATTTCTCTATATCATTATACACACGAGCAAGATAAATTCATCCGACGTGATCAATTCTTAAGATTTTAATCATCAAAATGTTTGTGCTGTGATGGGGATTTATTACTGTATATACAGCAACTTGGCAGAACAAAGACCAACTCAACCATCACTGCATTTTGATTTGAATGTTGTATATTGGTGCATACATACACGGTATATAGAAATGGACAAAGCAACTGTGTCTCAAAAATGAGGCCCAAAGGGGAAGTGCAAAAAGCCCAACAGACACTAGGTGCTGGCTCCAAAAAATCCTCATATTTAATCATGAAATACTGAGTAAATACATTTTTCCCATAAGTAATTGTGATGTTTTTAGTTAAACTCAATTCTTCTTAATAGTGAATTTTATTTTTATGTATTCAACCTTTATTTATCCAGGCAAAACAGATTAACAACAGTCTTATTTACAACTGTGGCCTGGTGAAGGCAGGGTCTTTTAAGGTGAAGGGAAAAGGGGCTATAAAAGAAACACAGTTAAGTTTAAACAGGACAACATAAGTGGCAGCTGAAAGAAGACACAAATATCTGGTGATCTGGTGGTCCATCTGAAAAAAAAATCAGATTTAAGTAGATATTAAGTTTTAAAAGGGGGAAAATTTAGGGGTGTAGTTGATTGGCAGGTCTGGTTTCCAATCAGACTCGAGTCTCATAAACATTGGGAAGCATCCTCAGGTTTAAGAGTTAGACCCGCCTCCTCACTCCTCCCTTCATATCCAAATATGGTCACTTCTGGCTCCAAACAACCAACAATGCAATGTTCAAATGCTGAACTCCTGGCTTTAAAGGGTGAGTCCAAAAATCAGTGGCTGACATCACGTTAGCTTCATCCAGTCTCTGCACAGACTGCAGAGGCCACAAAAGTATCTGACAATGCTTCATTTGAATGAAAATACAGAAAATGTGAAATGTGCCAAACTGCTATAGGTTGTTGAGCTTTTTCATTTTATCTCATGTTTCTTTAATATGACTTTGAATGCAGGATTTTCACTCACAATATAGTATTTTTTTTATTTATTTATTTTCTACAGTGGTGTACTCATACTTCAGTAAAAGATCTGAATACTTCCTGCCATATTGTTTACTGTTTCCATGGGGGATTATAAAAAGACACCATGTGGGAAGACAAAGCAAAACTCAATCTAGGAAGAAATGTAGCTTTCCCACAGGCAGAGGACTGAGGTTGCAAACTGCGTGACAAAACTTCTCCATCTTGCACAGAGCATGAGGTCATTTTGAAACAAGGGGGGAAAGGAAAGCAATAAATAGTCTTTCACATTTTGACTTCCGACTGAGAAATCCAAACGTATAACCACAGTCTACCATGTTTTATGGCCATCTTTTTTAAAAGCAACCTCAGAATAAACTCCACTTTTCCTGCCCCCCTGCTTTTTTTTTTTTCTTTTCAGACTGGGAATACTGGGGAAAAGTTCATTGACCTCTCTCAGGCAACCAGCTGATTTTCTTCTAGGCTGGGGGAGAGGAATGAGAGGAATGCACTGATGTGTGGAAACAAACAACTGCACTGTGTGCGCCCGAGAGGCCTGATATGAGAAGGAATGAGCCTCAAGATAACCAAGTCGACTGCAAGAAACATGGCTCCACCGCGCACTTGCATTATGTAATAAAATAACTATGACTAAGTCGTTTTCAAAAAAAAGAAAGGAAAGTAATTAAAGCCTGATGAAGCAGCTCAGGGCAGATGTGAACATTACTTCTATTCCTGGTCCTGTCTCTGGTCTTAGTTCAATGTCACTCACAGAGACCTTGTAGACGGCCATGTTGTGCTTTAAAAAAGATCAATTGTTTAAACTGTGTGGAGCAGGTTGGCTCACTCAGAGCTGTGTGACCTTCCCAGTCTGTGTGCACAGACCAAAGGGAAACAAGCACAGCCTACCTGATGAATGATAATAAGTTGCCTATTGTGACAATGAAAGTCTTCAGTGAAAATGCGCGGAAAACTAATGAGGCGCATGTCAGTTTCATAATAGAAGTGGCCTCTCTCTGGAATAATCCATGAAAATGTCATTAGCGGTATTCAGTGACGGCCCATTGTGAGTAGAGGAGCCCTGATACTGCTGTACACTGATAATTAGAAAATACTGTTTCAATCTGGGACTTTAAATCTTGCAGGAAAAACTGAACGAGGCTCGACGTGCTCAAAATGTACACATTTATTTTTGTTGTTTTGCTGAGATGCCCATGCGGATGTTTCACGAGTGCATTCCTCTGCTTTCTAGTCAGCAGATGGATCAGCTGAGAATCAGATGAGTGTTGAGTCAGATGACTTTAACAAGCCACTTTATCCAAGTTTGCTCTATAAATTTCAAAGGAGTGACCTTACCTTCCACTTTCTAGTTTCTACACCGTGAACTCAACCTACATCAAAACCGTTTTGCTTTGGTATTTTCCCCCCCAGTGGCTCTTACTTTGCCAATCATTCGTACTTTTTTCCCCAGCAATTCAGTCTCGGCCCGGCCGTAGCACATGTGGCAGTAAGACGGACAGGATTGCCTGTTTATAGCTTTATAAGCCTGCTGTTATTGCTCGCCCTTCCATGTCTCCTCCTCCTCCTCCACAACCATGTTAGCTTCACCTTCTGATCAAAGACACCTTCTGAAGCCCAGCCATTTCATCCAGGAATATTTCTAACTTCCTGTCCTCCCTGGAGTGCAGGAATGTGGACTAATTTTAATTCAAATCTGGAAAAATTGAAGGTCAGGGAGGTCTGAGAGCTAGCAGTGATAGACTGGGTGGTATCAGAAAATGAGTTTGCAAAGCTGGCTGATAATATGGCGACAGTGACAATCTTTCCCATCCCATCCATACAGTAAAATCCAGCTGATTAAAATAAAAGAAGAAACATACTTATTCAACCCTTTCTTCTTTTTTACAGCATTTTCACTACAAAGTGTCATAAAATGTGAAAGATAAATGAAGCACTTTATAAGTCAATTTGCAGGCTTGATTAAACTTCCAGTGGTTAGATTTGCCGACATGAGTCTTGTCTAGACAGAAGTTACAACTCCCCCATAAAGCAAAATGGCGCCTGATATAAATTAATGCTGGCATCATAAAAAATTGCTCTGACATAAGTCATAAGATGATTGCATCTTCAGAACATACACAGGGATAAACCTTAGCTGCATTGTAAAAAAAAAAAATCCCAAAAAATATGAAACAAAATACTTGAGAAGAAAAGGAATCACTGTCAGTTCTGCTGCTTTCAAATCCTTGTGTTTTCTTTGAAGTATCTGTCATTATTTGAAGGTGTAATGACAGCCCAACAACCAATTAAAGGCAGCTCCTTCAGCGTAGACTCAGAGAAATTGTTGTAATATAACGCCCTGGCAATACTGGGTTTGGCCCTGCCGGCGAGATGTTCCTGTCAGAAGTAGCATGCAGTAGTAATACTCTGAAAACAGCAGGGGTTATCTGTGACAGCGCCCGCTGCAGCATGCTGACAGAACACGGTTGTAGATTTCAGAGGACATCAAGAGTTCGGGATGGTAAGGAGGTTCGTGCATACTGCCCGAAAACAATACGTAGCAGCACAACGATGCTCCGGTGGCAAACCTTTTATCTTCCAAACATCAGGGGCGCATCTTTTTCTCTGCACTTCAAACCCAATCAGTGACTACCCATCAAAGGTGACTGCCAACAGGGTGGTGCTGTGTGAGCATTGCTAAAAGTGAAAGCTCCGAGGTGCACACACACATACTTGTACTTCTATCTTTGTGGGGACACTTACTGACATACTGTATTTCCTAGCCCCTCACTCTAACCTCAACCATCACTACTAAAAGCCGAGCACCAGCCCAAGGACCAGCTGAACTGTCCTCACAGTGGTGGTGAAACAGTGTGTTCTGGTCCTCACGTTGCTACAAGTACAAGAACACACACACACACACACACACACACACACACACACAAACACACACACATAAACAAAGCAAGCTGAAAGCCGTCAGTAGAAGAAAAGTGCTAAAACATGTCGCCAAAGTCTTTCCACAGACACACCTCTGTTTTCCCTTCAGAATTTATTCTGAGAAATCACCTGCATGTACAAAGTGACATTTACAGTTACTGGTTTGCTACGTTAATTGAGTCTTTGCTCGGAGATACCAACACAAACCGTCGGAAACGGTCAATCAATACAACATAGTCAAAGTGATATTCGAGCAATGGCTGACCTCACTCAGCGTCGAGGGGAGATCAGATTTCCTGTGGGCTGTTTGCTCTGCTGCCAAAAATCACATTGAGGAAGGGGTGCAGAGAATTATTTACTCCAGACCTCCACGGATGAGGCAGAGAAATCTATTTACCATTATCTGGCTGTTGTCATTTTTGGGAGGGCATGTACTCAGCATTTCAGAGAAGAGCCAATAATGGCATGGTGTTTGTTAATGGCCAGTGCTGTGGCTAGTTGCACCGGGAAATCCCAGCAGAGATGGTAGTGGTGCATGTGTGTGTGTGTGTGTGTGTGTGTGTATGTGTATGTGTGTGGGGCTGAATGGCACGGCTAACAGGAAGCTAGGCACCCCGGGGCCATCTGCTCCCTGCCATGGCTCACATGTCACCCTGTGACAACACAGCATTATTGATTCACACTACCACATCCGCTTCTGTGTGTACACGCTGACGAGCCACAGTGTATGTGTGTATGCATATGCATGTGAGTGTGTACACAGCCATTTCGTGGACAGCAAATAATTGATTTGCACTAGTACATCCGCTTCTGTGTTTGCCTGCCTGTGTGTGTGCATATGAACTCTATAAACCTTAAAGGGTCACTTCACACAAATCACACACACATATTAGTGTCTATTCATGCAGATAGTTTCATTTTTGTTTAGTCTGAGAGCTCAACTCACTACGTGGAATAACTAACTCTGCAGTTACTCATCGTTATAAAGCATTTTAGCATCTTTCAGCTGATTGTTTTGATTTTTCAACGTGCAACTTTACAGTTCGGATTTATTCTCAGCTTCACTTTCAGTGACATCCAACTGTAAACCTACTGTACCGTCACTACTCAGCACCTAACAGCTGACAGACAAAGTTAGCAACTAGCTTGTAGACAAAGTGGAAGTCAACTTCAAGCAAAGTTAACTCTGCCAAGGAGGTTATGTTTTAAGGAAAACCTATGAACAGATGTTGTTGGAGAGACAGAGCGTTGGGCAAGATCAGAGGATTTGACCCTGTCTGAAAATATTCCAAGATTTCAATCACATGTAATGGATGAATGTTTTAAGAAGCTAATGTTGCTCTCTCACCACAAGAGGGCAACAGTGTTCAGTCTATATTGGGCAAAACATTCTTAATTACTGCTTCAATGTATTTGTTTGGCACAACCCCACTACAGAGGAGTGCGAATGAAAATGTTTTTTATTGTCGGCATGAAAAAGAAAGCTCTGGAAAAACCAAACAACAAGGTTTTTTTCTCATAAATCCTGTCAAAATGTCTCTTTTCACACACCTTTGTTGAAATAGTAATTTCCATCTGATGGGGGGTCAGTAAGACAAACATGTTTTTGTGATCTGACCAAACCATTTGGGTTACACTACCCATGCAACACTCTCTGTGAACAAGAAAGTAATTTAGCAGACACTGCAGCCAGGCATTTCAAGCAGCAGTGGCCATTGTTGCTCTAGAAATTAATTGAGAATATCAAATCTTTTTAAAACCCTTTTGGGGATTCGTCCCAAAAATATCTACAGTAGCCAGACAATGGAAGGAACCATTTAACCTTGCCCTATATTGATATGCTACAACGCTTGCAAGGGTGTGCCTAGTGGCAAAGTCAACTGGTGTCTCAGTAGGCTCCTCATTATCCAGTTCCCACCATGACAGGAAAGGTGGAAAACTCTTTTATCTGCCGTCTCAAACAAGTTCATTAGGAGTTTTTTTTTTTTTTTTCTTGTGGACTGGTGGTGGGTTTTGTGATGTGACGATAGCACAGAAGCAACCACGGCAGGGATTTATGTGTAACATGACAATTAAACGACCACAGGGGAGCAGTGATGGTAACGCTTCTATATTTAGAGGCCTCTCACATGTCCCTGCATTTTTCAGGGATGTGAAACGTTACCTGACACTGAAAGTCAGGTCTCAGGGTATTAGTGTGTTGTTTGTGGAGCGACTGGGGCACGTGTACGCATGTAAGCGAATATGTCTCAGGTGGTGGGGTGAATTAGAAACATAGGTGGAAAGAGGATGAGAAAAAACTGACGAGAAACGAAAAGATAATCTCTGAAGCGGAGCTGCTGGGTTGCTATTTGAGGGACATCCATTTTGTGTCTGAGTTTATCTGGTCCATATATTATTTATCAGCATGTGCTCCGAGTGGGATGGGAGTGCTTTTAAACAGCTCCGGCACGTGTCCCTCATGAAACAGGACAGCAGCCGGTTGAGGTGATTACTTTTTAAAGCAAAAATAATAAAATCTAATTCAATCATATGGATGAATTCACAAATGCCAATCTGTAGGCTCACAAGACCCCAGAGGTACAACACTGAGGGAGTTTCTGTGAGACACACTCGGGTCAGCACCTCTTCCACCATAATCTGACAAACGAACAGAAATTGCTCACGCCCTTTACCGGCCACTCAGGAAAGAAAAACCCAGGTCGTCTCCATTATTTATTTACAGTCGCTGTTCCCCAGCAGACATGCCTGCAGCTCTCCTGAGAAGGCCCAGAAATACGAACAGGACGGGTGGAGGGTCTCTGGGGACAAACAGGGTTGTGGAAAGAAGCACAGCTCTTCCAAGGAACCAGACTCCTATTATATACACTGTACACATGAAGGGAAGCATTATACTGTCACAGCATGAAGAGCTTCAACCCAAGTTTTGAGTTAAACAACCAAGTAATTTTCTTCACTGCACCTTGTTGTAATAAAGGTTTCCTGTGGCTCCAAAAAACATATTAATCAGAGCACACAAAATAGACTTTGATCCTGATGTGGTCATATAAATGATTATAGTAAAAGTTAAAGCTAAAAGTCAAATTATCTCATGTTACTATAGATAGCTAACAATTACCCACTTAAATACAAACCATCTCAGGATTAAAGTGTCTCAAGTAGCCGCTCCAACCTACAGTAAATGGTTAAATCTGCTAATCTAAGTGTCCCACGCACAGGACTGAATGTTTGGATCAAAGGTGTTTGTGCTTTGAGCATCTCAGAGACCCAGATAACAGAGATTTCTATAGGTCTGCTGGACTGGAAGAAAGTACTCTTGTCAGACTGATTCAGAGACTTCCAGCCCAAAGCCGCCTGCGTCTGTAGGAAATGTTTCTGAGATTACAGTGGCCGGGCTGATGGGTGTAAACACAGTGGCAGATGGTGAGCGACCGAGGCCTGCGCTGCAAAAGGGGTACAGTACAGGGGAAAATCTTGGCTGTCTCTCGCCACATTAAGCTCTTTTGTGGTGTACAGTCTCCATTTCAGAGCTGAGAGATAGCATTGTTGTCAAAATTTTCACAGTTCTCCTTAGTTACAGCTCTTTTTTTTTTAAATATTAACATTTTTTTTAAAACTTCTCCAGCAGTGAAATTACCATTTTGTTTAATGTGTGGGAGGGAAAAAGCCCAATCTGCTATTTGCATGAATAATAATCTATTCCTCTGATTGCTGGAAACAAGAGAGCAGCGTTCACTCCACACTCTAATTTGTGACACAAGACTGAAAAACAACCACAAATTAACAGATGAAAAAACAGAAAACAAGCGACTGCGACAGCACGCTGGGTGGAACGAGAGGATTTGCAGCTCAGAGCGGATGGATCAATCATGACTTATAGAGCTCATTACACTGTAAAGCATGTGTCCTCTGATGTAGCATTCCTTTCACTGTCAATACGGACTGTTTTTGTTGTTGAAAGGGTTCAAAGCCTAAGGAAGCATAGCCTGAAATACTTCCTGAATGCAGCCATGATTAGTATTGACTCGTGTTAAACTGACTGTAGGAGACACAAATTGGATGTAAGTGAGATCTCACTTGTTTTTTGTTTTTTTTTTGCTCTGCTGTAAATGGCTGAATGTGCCTCCTTTATGATTTAGTGTGTTTGGGTTTTGTTTTTTTTTTTACTCTGCAGACATGTCACCTATATGGAGATTAATGACTTCCTCACTGTCCCAGATCCACTCAGCCTCAACAAGGGGCGCAGCCAGATGCCAACCACACACCATAGCAACATGCAGGTCCCACCCATCGATGAGCAGATTGTGCTCAGGGAATCCCCCACAGGATGGACCCAACCCAAACTTACATTGTCTTCTCCTAACACACACACACACACACACACACACACATACACACACACACACACGGAAAATAAAGAAATAGGCCACCTGGATAGCAGCATTCCACAGACACCTGATCCTGCTGTTTGAGACTTCAAAAAAAAGGTTTTCAGGGGATTTAACTCCTTCCTATCGCCTTCTATACAAAAAACAATCGTCTGCAGCCATGCTAGCAGCTCTCTGTGGCTCTACAGTGCTAAATGCTAATATCAGTATGTTAGCACGCTCAAGCGACACAGCTAACATGTTGGTGTTTTGCAGCATTTACCGTTGTAGTAATAGTTTCATGTTAGGACTAAATACAAATAGTGATGGCACATGGCAAAACAGAAGGAAAGATGGAAAAGTTGTTGGTTTAACTCAAAGCTAGGACGTATCAGAGAGTGCAAACCTCTGTCAAGGCATTCTCTACTTTTTCCAGTAGTGGTTCCCAACCTTTTCCAACTCACGGCCCACTTTTAAGTCTCAAAAAATTTCGGGGCCCATCTCCGACCCCATCAAATACCAGGACATATAATGTGTTCTCAGACCACTTTTTTTTATTGAAGATCGAACACCGGTAACATGTTGCAACACCTTCAGTATAACAGTTTTCAAGGATCTGTCCATTAGCTCAACTGAGTTTTAACATTCACAACATCACTGTGGTATTTTTATTTTTATAAAATTGCATCATACTGTTTTGGAAATGATTTGGCGGCCCACTTGCAATACCTTCACAGCCCACCAGGGGGACACAGCCCACAGGTTGGGAACAACTGCTATAGACCAAAGACTGTTGCCGCCTTGTGGAGGAATAGCAACAAAAACTTACTGAAACATTTGCCAGTTATAACACACAGAGATCATTATTGATTTATTTCGAACAGGATTCTCTGACGTGACCTAAAGTTTGATCATTTGTTCGTTGAGTAATACTTTATCAAAAACAAACAAAAAAAGTGAAATATGTTCAGTAGTTTTTCCATAATGTTGCTAACACATGGGAAAACGGACAAACTAACTAACTAACCTGTGAACTATAGCCTCCTTGGTGGGGATAATTCTTTAAAAACAGGCAAATATGAATATGTGCACCAAATTTAACAGCAACCTATCGATAATTGGTATTTACTACAGGAAATAGAATACCACAGTCACTATCAATCTATCAGGTAGGTGTTGATTTTATGGGATAAGTGATAACTTATGTGGCCCCAGTGGTCACCAGTACAATTAAGATTCATCCTCTTTTCTGGTAATCCATCTTATAGTTGCTGAGATCTTTAGAGCACAGCTAAAAATAACACTGAAGATAAGGAACAAATTCCTTTCTCAACATCCTATCTGAAGCTGTTCTCAGTTAACCTTCAGTTGTGAAACTGCTGTTTTTCTCTCGAAGCACATTTTGGCATTTTGCTCCGCACCACCCACTCAACCAGTCAAATGTCTGAGGTCAAGCATGTAATTTCAGAACGCGGACGCCGTCTGCCACTTTGTTCAATCACTTGGTATTTACTGCGAACGCTTGTAAACAAACACAGGTGCACCACGTGTGGGTGAGGCTGCGGCCTCAATGCAGTCGTCCCCTGATGAGCACAATTTCTGTCAACACAAAGGGTGAATTTTTGACCAAATGTTATGAACAAAAAAAGAGCCGTGTTTCACATCCTGAGGTGTGGGAAGTAATCAGTGTAGAATGGGAACCATTTCACCCTCAGCTGGGTTTTGCAAATACAGTAACTGCTTTGTCATTTCTAAAGGGCAGATTTTGTTTAACTCAAAGTGTATTTGACTCACACATGAGTCTAGACTCAACAACGACTGGTGCACCCTCCTATTTTGGACTCAAATTGTCTCAAAAACAACAGGAAACAGAGGGTGGCTGATAGAAAGCTGTTTCCACACAACTCTCACATGTCAAAATGACGGTAATCGGTTGATTAGCCCCCACCTTTGTTTTTAGGATGACTGAAAACACACGACTCACCTCTTCCACACAATAACACACTTTAAATGGCCAAAAATGCAACCTGTCCAGATGCACATTTAACCATGTTTACTCTGTGTCTTCATTGTTTGGAAGTTGTGTAAACTCCATTAAGAAAGATTATGTTTCTTGATAGAGTCTGTACTGAAACCTGAAGCCTGTTTTATCCTAAATCCTCTGTAACAGCCACCAGGCAGATGGTGGATGAAATGCACCTCATAAATGGGTGACCCCAAAATGGGAAGCCCAATATGAGATTAGAAATAGAAATGTAGAACATTTGCTTCGTGACATTGGACTCAAAGCTTTCACACTAAACAGATTGGATGGCAGATTATTTCCAAACAGTGGCAGCTATTGTTCGGCGAACACAGGGCTGCAGCGACGACTGAGGACGCTGAGGTCACGCTCTTGTTTTTTAGATGTTCAAGTACATTTACTATTAAAAACTTGGACATGGTGGATGTTTATATGTCTAATTTGCAGATCCAGACTCAGATTAACTAACTGCTAATGGTTACTGATTAAAAGACTTTTTGTTGAGAATTAGATCATTTGATATCTCTAAAATTGTTGCTACTGCCCCGAGATATCAGATGAACAATTTCTGCAATATTCAATTCATAAGAGGACAGAACAAAATCCATCAACTTTTAGCTGCCAGACACACAAAAGGAACATCCCAAATAAACAACATGGGCAAACAACCTGTTTGTCACATGCTGAATCATACAGTGGCTTTGATTACATTTTAAATTTCCAGGCAACATGTAAATAAAAAAAATGGAGGAGCCAAATTTCACAAACCCAATCTAGATAGAGCACAGACAATGCTTTGTGTCTATGGTGTCAGTTATTAAAGGTCATGTAATATCTGAAGCGCACGCCTTCAGGTAGGTAGGAAATTCCCTACCTGGAGAAATCAACATCATTGTCTATCTGTCTAAGCTGAAACTAAAACACATCAGCAAATGCCAACATATGCTGTATTCATCTGTTTCAGAGCATAGTATGCACTAAAAATAATTTGCATTAGGCTTTTGATTCCCCAAGAGTGAAAATCCTCCAAATTGACTCAAACTGCAGACATACGCTTTCAAATAATCCCAAATAATCCTTTGGATTAGAGGACTGTACGCTCTCTCTGTCTCTCGTGAGTGGATGCAAAGATACAGTCATCTCCGCCCAGCTGTAAAACACAGACTATGATGACCTACATTATTGTACAGTGGGCACAGTTTCCAGAGACCTGGAGCAGATATCTCTCCAGTCGGTGCCAGCTTCAAGGCACAGGTCTGAAAAAGCAGACAAAAGAGTTCCAACCTGGATGCACAGAGGACTGCGTGTTAAACACAGTGGCTGCAGATTAGCACTCTGTGTTCCTGGAGGGCCCTCCCTCTGTTGCCTGCCTTTGATATGTGGCACAACCTGCCACCTCAGGGGCAAGGCAGACTCAAGGGGAATGTTAAACGGTCCTATCCTTTGAGATGAAACGTTCGATATGAATCATTGATGCCCCCACCCTCCAAACACACACACACACATACACACCCCATTTATGATACCTTCCAGCAAAGATAACCAAGCAGCACAAATGTTATGCTCTCATTAAGAGCAACACTGCTAATTAAAGGCTAATTCATTGCAGATCGGTTAAAGGGATGCTGAGCAGCACAGCGGCATCCACTTCTGTGCTCTCCACTGAAAACAAGAGCAGCAGCAGAGTTTGCAGCAGATTATGACAATGCAAGCTTCATTCATATTTCTCCCTGAATGTGTGCATGTGCAGGTGAAGCTGGAGAGCAGATGCCTTTCCTCATTAGCACCTGAAGCATATGTGTCATTTAAATGTGCTGAAAACACCTCTGATGGCTGAGACCTGTCCACTTGTGCCCAGAGGCCTAAACACATTAATTCAATAGTTTGCTGTTTGCTGACATGTGTCTGGCCTCCTCCCTCTTGCTGCAATCATGACCTGATGCATCATATCACAGCAGCACTGAAGCACTTTCCTGCGTCGAGCTTCAGGTACAGGTGGAGGCTGCAATAACCACTCTGGGCTATCAAGTAGGGCGCATTAAAGTCTGTTGTTTTTTTGCTTTTTTTTTTAGATGAGCTATTACTTCCCCCCGGATATTACCACTGCGCCCTCTGTACTCCATGACAGCTGTGTATAGCTGCCACTGGTTATACAGTTGACAGGGCGGGTTTAATGTGAGAGCGTCGGGAGGTGTGACAGACGCCGGCGTCTGATTGGTCAAATAACTTTAACAGCCAACACGATCACCCTATCAGAGCAGCCCATAAGTAAGGCCGTCCATCTCGGACGTTTGCGCAGTCGTGCGTCATGGACACATCTTGAGGATGATTTTTATTAATGATCAACTACACATGTGGCTTCGATATTGAGTGATATTAAACCACAGAATAATGGACTCTATGATGTAAAGCTACATATTAAGGTCTTTATACACCAGTTGAATTCATTCATTAAAATCCGTTCAAACAGGGCTTATAGAGGACTTTTGCGCCCCCGTGGCACACAACTGCAAAAGCGCGTGAACTAGACGGAATCAGACCTACCCATCCCCCGTTATCTTGTATCCAGCTGTTAAGAGGTCCATTTAAATACTCCGTCATCCACTCCGCGATGTTGTCCACCTGCGATGTCATCTCCTCCTTGGACACGCACTCCACACATACCGTGCCCCCAAACTCAAAGAAAGCAATAATCCGGCCCCAGTTCACACCGTCCCGGAACAGTTCATCTATCACCTCAGCAAATCTCCTCTGCGCCGTGGTGGAGGTGAGATACAGCTGCCGCGACATCTCCGTGAAGTCCGGCTGGTACAGTCTTTCAAGTTCGTCTC
>OOFC01007055.1:3130-20953 GCA_900323345.1 Pseudochromis fuscus
TACGAAGGCCTCGCCGTGCAGAGACATCTTTCACAAATCAAACACACACGCTCCGTACGGGGTGCAAACAGATAGTTAGCCAAACTTACCAGTCGAATTCAGGAAACTAACTGCGACGCGTGTTAAAATGTGAAATGATTAATTTGTCGGACATGCAAATATGTCTAATATGAAGAATACGTTTGAGTCTAACACACGAGACAAAATTCCAGACAGCTACGGTCTCGTCGTCGGCTCGCCCGAACAACGCCACCGCTCAGCAACCATCGCGAGATGTGAATGAAGTCTCGTGAAGCGGGACGGGTGTGTTCGTTTTGATGTGCCAGGACAGGTGTAGTCATGTTGCGCAACGCAAGCTTATAAAAGGTTTCAAACACACCCTTCCCTCCTGCAAGGTATGACGTAGCTTCAATTTAATACCAAATCAAGCGCAGCTTGTTAAGTTCCAGTTAAGTGGCTATGAAACTCCACCCGAGCGGGCAGCACAGGGTGAAAAAACGAGCGCTTCATCATCAACTATCCAACCACAGCGATTGAACTTTGACTGGCACGACTTAAATCCAATGAAATTCACCTTTCTGTACTCACTGCACCCAGGATCCAGCCTCATTTTTTCGTTTTTTTTGGAAACAGACATAATTACCAGTGCACTGAATGAACAAATGTGGGGCTGACAATTAAAGAAAGGGACAGACAATGACTCACACACATATTCTAAAGTTTTCATAGAATGTGAAAAATCTATCACTTTATTGTTTGGTTTTTTTGGTAAGTATTTATGGTGTTGTCAGTATGACGTCCCATAAAGGACCTGACCAGCACAAATTCAATCAATATCTGATAATCTTTTACTTGTTTATAGGAGGGATGGTTTCTTGAGAACTGAAATGACAACAAAGTTATGAGCTTCAGTCGTCATGTTTGAGCTTTCTTATTTTGCCCCAATGACGGTCAATCTCCTTCTGTAGGCGCTCGATCTCCTTCTTGTGATGATCAATCTCCTCTTGATGATGTTTCCTCAGTGCCTCCATCTGCTCCTTCTCTTTTTGCCTGCAAGGGGAAATTAAATAAAGACAAACTGGGTTAAAATGCTATGGAAAACCAAGCATACAAGTATGAGCCTTCAACAATTTGATTCATAATAGAATGTCCTGCTTCTCACCTGAAGTAGCGCTCCTCTTCTGCTACTTCTCTCTTTCCAAAGGCTCCTCCTGCCTGCCTTATAGAGCCTCCACCACCTCCACCTTTCCCTGCTCCCTTGCCCAACTCACCTAGCTGGAATATACAGTGGGAACACATTATTTTGTTGCAAAATTTACATTAAATAACAAAAAAGGAGCATTAAATGTGCTGTCGATAGTATTCTAAGATTAACTTCTGAAAAATGAAAACTCCTTGTCAGATATATAAAGATAAGGAGGTTCAATTTGAAAAGTCTAACATAAGAAAATTTTAAATATAAATTGTATGAATAGCACATGAATGGTAATCTGCCATATAAGCCACAAGTGTTGACAAATATCGTGTGTTCAGGCTGGCAAACACTCAAACAAATTATTATAATCTTTCATGTCTTTGTTCCATACACCGGTGGTGGTAGAGATAACTGAGATAAATGGTACGACTGTTCAAATTCCCTTGATAACTGTAAACAATGATTCCTTTAAGTCTTTAGCAGTTAATCTGGGCTTCTTATTTTAATTCTATGAGCATTTTCTTGAGTCAGTTATGCTCAGTGCTCACTTCTATGAAAACCATTTCAATTTATAAATCATTTGTTCAACTGTAGATCAGCAAATATATTAACTATCAGAGATTACAGTGCAACCCTCTGTAGTTTGGACCCTAAGTCCAGTCTTGTCACTTTTATTAGACTCCAGGTTTGCAAACATTTGCTGATGTAATTTACAGCATAAACTGATTGTTTGAACGACCATTGAAAAAACATGTACACAAATAAATATGATATCTATATGTATTTACACACACATATACGTACACATTTGTAGATGACTTATAGATTTATTCAAAGGGTTAACTTTTCCACCACCTCAGGTTATATAATCGTATTTCTCATTTGTCTGTGAGTACATAGTGTCCGTATTATTTTGTTCTTTAGAAAAATATCACATCCATAAATCAACTGATGTGTTGACGAAGTGTTTCAGTAAAATATTTTATATTTGTTATACAAACATTTACATTAGAGCTATGTGAAATATATTGCAGTCATCGTATTTGAATCACTTTTAATTTACTGTATACATTTTAAAGACTCATCAATGAACTTGCACAATAAGATGATCCTTGGGTAAGCATGAAGTTACCAAATAAGTAGCTAGCTAGCTAGCTTTGTCCAACCCACATTAACATGGTAGACATTAGCTAGCTAATGCTAACATCACAAATTGTCCCCAGTGCATTTACCTGATCAGATGCCATCCTGATCTGAGAGGCGATGCATCTCCTCAGGTTTAATCTCTGGATAAATCTTGCCATTACCGCTCAGGTATTATCAAGTGCTAATGGCAACAAGGGAGAGAAAACTTCGGCACTTTCACTGATCCACCCCAGTGCAAAATGCGGAAATTTGAGGTAAACGTCTCACGAACGTAGAGTCAACCGTTAACCATCACATGTGGGCGTGTTGCTGCCTCCTGCTGGTGAGGAGTGGGAACTACATCAGTTATGAGCAAGTTTGATGCTGCACATACAGACTAGATCCAACTTCATTTGTAGATTGATAGACGTTCCTTTGAAAATTAACGTTGTTTTGTCATTATTCCCCCCAAAGTTCCTGAGAAGAAATTCTAGGAAAGCTCCTTGAAAAAATATAGTAGCAATTAAAATATCAAAAGAAAATTGCAACACTCAGTTGATAGTTGAACATTCACATGTTTTTGAAAATTCTTTACTGGTCAAAAGTTTGGACACACCCTATAAAACCAATGGTTTTCCAATGACAACAAAGACAAAGGGATCTACCCAGCTTGTTATGTCTCACTCCACTGTCAAACACAGGAGAGGCAGAGTTATGGTCTGGGGATGTTTTGCTAGGTCACAGAATATTTTCGCAATATACCTTGATGCTTTGGTTGCTTTATGCGTTCAGTTGTATTTTACATGTGTTTTGTGATACTTGTTTTCAGTAAAAGTTGGTCAGATGGGTTTTATAGCGTGTGTCCAGACTTTTGACTGCTAGTGTATCTTATTTTGAATTTCTTGCCTGTAGAAATCGTTTAAGTTTTTCAAGTTCAGCTGACCCGAGAGTTTCTTTTGATGTTACAACTATCCTACTTATGAGTGTAATTTTTTTACTCTGGTTTTCGATATAATTGCACCAATCTTTGTTCTTACAAATAAAATTCAGTGTTTTGCATATCCATACATGTCAAGTGCAAAACATGCAAATTACCTCAGTCTACTACAGCTCTGTACCTGTGTCTGATGCAGTTATCATCGAGGTTTGCGACAATTCATAATGTAGACAGAGAGATGCTCATCTCTCAAGGGCTGGATGAGACACACTCAGAAGTACAAAGGGAAGCTTTGCACAATAAGAAGAGGTGGTGGGTGTTCAGGACACATGAGTCATGATGGAGTCCCATTGATGAAGAGTCCCCCCCTCCACCTGGAGTATGTGCACAGAGTGAGCTCACCATCCCTGACATCCCCCTTTCATCTTTTCATCTTCTGAATTCAGCAGAGTTCAGGGTCAATGAAAGAAGTGTTGGCGGAGTGCTGTTGTGATGACGTGCGACTTCCTGTTGAGCTGTTGAGTTCAGGAATGACCATGGTGATGTGGAAAACCTGTGAAAAGAAAACCATTAAACCTGCAGCTGTGTTTTGTGCAGCATCCTTGGTCTGTAAATTTGGAGGATGGAAACGCACAGAGATGGAAATATTCTAACCTAGAGATTGTGCAAGAGAAGGAATGGGGTCAATAACAAAAGAGACCTACTTGCACTTCAAGGTTAAATCTGTCAGTTTAGATTAATTTTGCAGCATTACTTTATACATTTCCACATCAGTAAGCAGAAACAACAGAACTGAGGTAGTAACAGTCTTGCAACAAATGGTGGCAGTAAACCATCATGCAGATGGATAGCTCGCAGTATAATATATAAACTACTATTCTCAAAGTTAGTTGGTTGTGGTTTATTAATTTAGGAAAACTCACTGAGATCAAAATCTCTTTACACATTGATGCAATGAAATGTATTCATGCAAAGCAACCAAACACTGCCACACTAATTTAACCACTCACAAACATTCTGATACATTTGAGCTAGTAAAGATTTAAAGCCTCCAAGAAAAATTTATTTCTCAAACTTTAAGCTATCCTGCGGCTCAATCAAGTGTTAAGGTGCACACACCAAGAATCTAACATTCATATCACAATGTTGTTTCCTCTTACAAGTTCTGCTCATGTCCTGTTTCAAATGAGGATTGAAACTGTGTTTTTTACATCGAAGAATGAATATTGCAGTGCATCATTACTGGACAGAAAAGCTCCAATCAATGTTCACAGAGGGAACTAATTTAGCTGCAATCATGTAACAAAGCTGTGAGAAACATAGGAAAAAAATAACAACAAATCCTTCAAAAAGATGGATAATATGAGTCGCAATAGAAATATTCTCATTTTTTTTTCTGTAAGCACAAAGATGACTTAAATTTGCTCAGGTAAAAAAAAGGTCTTTGAGTGGATATTAACTTGTGGGTGAATTTGTTTTGTGCAGCAATGGATCAAACTTGGAGGTTGTGGATGTTTTTTTGTGTGTTTTTCTTTTGTATGGCCATGTATGGACTTCCGGTCCACAGGATGCATTGCAGCCGGTCACCTGAATCTGTTCAGAGCTGCTCACCTCGCTGGCTCAAGTGTTGCCATAGGAAATAGTATCCTGGCAACAGCACTAACCTGAGCAAAGACAAAGTAAGGTCACACCGACAACAAGATGTGGCAGAATATTCCTGTGTGAACAATCCCTGTTTCATAAGCTCTGCATGCAAGGACGCTCATTAAAAGCATTTTCAATTTGTATAACATTTAATGTGAACTCACATTATGTTGCCTCTGCAAATGTTGGACAGTCTTTCTGGAGCAGGCTTTAGTAAATCCACATGTTTAGATGTCATACATAATGCTTGCAATCTCCTTCCTTCAGCCAGTGCATCAGTAATTTCATGAAATACCACTCCCATCAGAAATGTCTTCATACCTCTGGGAAAAAAACAATATTGATGCACCTCTGTAACTGAACATTTTGTTCGAGATTTTAACAGTTATTTTTTAGTGAATGGCACTGTGTTGGCATGGAGATAATATAAGGTTACTGAAATGTCAAATGCGTTTCTGTCCTAAAAGCCTCCTTTTGCAGAACACAGACATATGAAACATGCGGTGAAAAGAAATATCATCTTCCAATATTCATCTATAAAGCTCTGATGTTAAAGTAATTGCCTCACATTTAAGTACAAAATTCAGTAACCTTACAATTCCCCACCTACTCTGGAAGAACTGGTTTCATTTCAAACAAAGTGAACTGCAAACTTTGTTCAACACCAGATGTTTTCTATGATCATATCTGTTGTTACTAATTCTTGGATTTGTCTGGGCTTAGCCACTCCGTGTCTGTATCCTGCTTCTGAGAGATCTCAATGTCAATAAAACTGATTAAATAAAATTCATAAAACTGCATAAAAATTGCAATTTATGGTTCTGATTGGTTCTTCAAAAGACTTTTCGATTTTCTTTATGGGCATGCAGCTTATCTGTTTCTTAGAGGCAGCTTATCTATTTTTTCAGTCTGAGAGGCGCTGAAACTCCTTGTTCCTAATAACCCTCATGAACTGCCTGGATGCTGCCACTGTTGCCATGGTGACCATCAGGCTTGATAAAGGGGTCCAGATTCTTTGTTTTGTACATACAGGGTCTCTCGGCTGAGGCACAGTGGGAGACATTATAGGGAGCTTGGCAATAATTGCCTTAAGTGTGCATCCAAAAACACAGTGGGGGTTCCTTTAAAGGAGTGAGACGATTGGTGCGTCACCTTTTTCCCCAACATGGCAACCCAGACTCTCTGTAAGTACAGTTGTGGCAAAGCTGTGAAGGATTGTGAAATGACAGGTGGTTTCTTGAACCCAGTGTTGTACATTTAAAATCCCTTATCCAGTGGGTGACAAATATGAGATTTCAAGCAAAACATCATGGGATGATGAATATCCGTACAAAATGTTCTCAGTTCATCAGGGAGGAATGCAAAAAGAAACAGGGGTCTGCAACCCTGGTCCTAGAGAGCCGCAATCCTGCATGTTTTAGATGTTTCCCTCTTCCAACACACCTGATTCAAATGATCTGGATCGTTATCAGGCTTCTGCAGAGCTTGATGATGAGCTGATCATTTGAGTCAGGTGTGCTAGAAGAGGGAAACATCTAAAACATGCAGGATTGTGGCTCTCTAGGACCAGGATTGCAGAGCCCCGATCTAGAGGATCACAGTCATCATCATCTTTTTCAAACTTTTCATTTAATTAAAGAAAAAAAAAAAAAACGTGTAGATGCTACTAGCATAACTTAAGAGTTTCTGTTATACTTTAGTTCTTTTTGCTACTAGTTGGACCTCACTACAGACTCTATCCCGGTGCTCTATGGTACAAAATGTCCTGTTCATGTCAAAATTAAAGCTGTCTACATTCCATCAGTACCAAAGCCGGTCATTAGCTCCCCCGGTCCAGTCAATCCACCCCCCAAGGTTAGCAAACCATCTGAAAGGAGTTACACCCCCCGGGAAACCACTCTTAAGAGACTAGTGACATTTAGCTATGACGCACACACACAGCTGTAATCCACCACACCTGGCTTTTTGCCATTCAGAAACAAAAGGACCACATAGGAGGGAGGTTTTTTTTCATGGTACAGTGATCCTTTATCAACCCTAATCAGAAGGCAAGTGCAAATAAAGATAGTGTGTGTGTGTGTGTGGGAGAGAAGGATAAGTATAATGTTTGTATAGGTTTGTGTAGGAGCTCATTTCAAGTCAGTGGTCGACCATTTAATATCAACCTCTAATCATGCTAGCTTCCTGCTCTGATTCCACGAGTAATAGGTGATTGCTTTAAATTCGAGCTGCCATTCAATACATATTTAAAACAGTTCTGCCAACAGAATCAGACAAGCCAGCGATTTAAGCTTCTCAGAGTCCTGCTTTCAGATCTGTTACGCTCTGGAAGACAAGAGTCTCATTTGAGCTGAAGGACAAGCTGTGCCACAGCTGAAAACAATGGATGGAGCTAATCTTTAGAGCTGAAGTTTTGTTCCCCAGTAACGACTTGAATCCTGCACAGTTTTGTAACAAATACAGCACGACAGAGCACCTTCAACTGATCTGTGTTTCTGAAGTCAGAAAATATTTTGTGCATTCGAAGTGATTTTTTTGGACATTATTATTGTAAATTTTTAACTAATACTTTTAATAATGTTACATTTTTTAAAGCCCCACATAAATTATAGATACGTCTAACACATGAAAGGAATTCAGTATGACAACACCACAAAACCTGAACACAATGACTTTAAAATGTTCCTGCAGGAGTTAGGAAAAAAGGTCCTTTATGAGGTGCATTATACTAGCATCTTCTGACTGTATCATATGACCTTCATCAGCAGATGGAGGTTACCTAAAAAAAAATATACCAAAAATATTGTAAGGTGCAACAGAGAAGCTTCATCTCCTCAAGAAGATAGTGTGATGTTCTGTAAAGCTCCAGACGACACAGTATGGTGTTTTTAAGGTGCCCACACCTGCATATAAATGACATGGCATTACATAACACTATACAGACATGAAGCTGCCGTTTCTCCATTTAGAGTCAGTGGGCAGGTGGTATTCAGCTGTCTTGTCTACTGCCTCTTTTAGACATATCAGATAAAATGTCACCTTTCAGTGTCATACAGAATGAAAACATGTCAGTGGTGGCACCACAAATGGTTGGATTCACCCTGTCTTGAATTTCTATGCTGTTTTTTTTCTCCTCGTTGCACAATAATATGTTTCACGCTCTTTGCAAAGAACTTTGAGTTCAGTTCATGAACTGTTCAATCACAGAATCACTGCCAACGTCAGAAATAAGATGCATGACAGAATTACTAATGCATTCATGTCAAGCTGCGGTTGACAATCTTTCTTACACCATCCATCTGAAAGTCAAAGCGCATTGTTGATTGCTGAACAGTACTTATGCAAGTGGTGGGAATTATGTTAGATGATGTGTTTGAGGATGTTTGCCAGTGTAACTTATGAATAAACAAAATCTGCACATGCACAAATGTACAGATTAAAAATGCAATTTACTAAATCACATCACACACAGACATGCAGGGTCAACAAAAAAGAAAACCAAATTAATCAAACTTCTTTCCTTGTATTTCATTTCCTAGAGCCTAATAGAAGTAATAACTACACAAGATTAAGACAATGCAGTGTTAACCTTTATGCTGCTTCACTCTTGATAATTATAATAATTTCATGTACTGCTGACAGCCATTAAAAAGACATTAACAAAGAAAGATGTTCTTTCACTTCTCTTTGGGAGTTTAAAGACCTTCTCCTCTTTTCCCATCGTGAGGATTAGCATCTGCTGTTTCTATAGCAACAGCCTTCAATTAAGAGACATCCAGGATCTTGCTGTTAGCCAGCAAGGTGCTAATTGATACTGGATTTCACATCAGGTGGGGGTTGAGATAAGAATTAGTGTGTGTGTGTGTGTGTGTGTGTGTGTGTGTGTGTATGTGTTTGAGGATGGGGGGTGGGCAGTTACTGACAGCTTCAGGATGTTATTGGGATTCTGTCTTTGACATTTATACACAGAGAGACAGACAGTGCATCTACATATAATTATTGAGACTGACTGTATTGGATTTTGGCTAGGAGAGAAAGATGTCTACTCTCCATTATAGCTCCATATAATTGGTTTCTATGTGCTAAGATGTGCAGATTGGTATGTAATATGTCTATTACAGCCACTTAAACCTTAAGGTGATGCTGTGCATTATGATGAAGCACAAATGCAATCATAGATGTGTGTCATTCAGCATCCCTGTTTTTTTTCCAATGTAAACATAAATTATAGTATTAAATGGCGTGTGCAGCACAAACATTAAGCACGTAGCCTTTCACCCCTTTTTCTGTTTTCCATTCTATATCTGTATCTATATTTGTATTTCCATTTTCCTTCCTGACTGACTTCAACTATCTAGATCTCATGACTTGATAGAAATACCAACAACGAGGGGCCACAGTGCGCTGAAGCTGCAAGATTGTCTCCAACATTAGTGCTGTGAATCCTCATCAGCAGACTGCGTGAACATTGCACTTTAGATGACTTAGGTGAGGAAATACATTAGCACAAAATGTTCCACAAAGCAAGAATTATTCAGAAGCCGCAAGAGATTGGTGCATATCATGTGATGTGGTAACAAACATTAAAATACAGTGAAAATTGCATCTACAGTGAAGGCACCGTTTGCTCAGAAGCCAGTCTCCTCTCCAGGTGACCTCACAAAATGAACAGCTCTCAACAAATAGATGATGTAAACCTCCTTTTGCCTTGAGGCAGAATTAAAGCACACTGGTTTAAGAAGAAGAATTGAGAGAAATTCAGAGTGGCAATACTGTAGACAAAGTAGGAAAAACTAAATTTAAACTGTTGGGAACATTTCCTATTTTTAAAGAGGTCAGACTCATATTCTGGCCCCTGTCAAATCTGCTTGTTTTCTCATTACTCAACTTCACAAATCTTTTTCTTGGTAATGATTTGCCTCCCTGCAAAGCCTGAAAATAGAACAGAGGCGAATTGCACTTTCATCATCTTCACAGATTGCTGTTTTATGTACCTGCAAATCACGTCTATATTTAGAGACTGAAATGTTTGCCAGGGGCTTTAATGTGGCAGGAGTTCAAAATCCATTTCTCTATGGTCTGTGTCTCTTTGCAGCACTGTTTCTTAGTTATTTCATGTTTGAACTTTTATTTTTAGGTGCTGATTTGTTTTGTTCAGTCAGCATGCCTTTTTGACCCTTCAGGAGAAGTTGTTTGTACAGTTGTGCTGAATCGGATATCCACAAGAAAATATGAACTTTGTATTTCTTTTTTTTATATTTTCATTACCTGTCAACAATCAAGAACCACATTCTTGCACATTATGTAATATAGATGTGTTTTTTATTAGAAATAATTCACATTCATTTTGTGCTGTGAAAACTGTACATTTACAGGAGGTAAAACAGAACATAAAAAACAAGTGACAAGAAAATACAAATGGGTATTCAATACAAGTAACTCGAGGTATGAGTCGGGCTGTGGGTCGGACAGAGGAACAGGAGAATTAGCTGGTGGTACATACTGTTGAGTTACAGTAACACATTGTTACAGAAGACATGAGGTTCAATTACCCCTCGCCACACAGCGGAGAGTAATAACAAATATCCTGAAGCACAGTTAAGAGATATTCATAGGCTATCATTCATTCTATATAATGTGTTGTTTTATAGAAGTACAATTATCTACCTGTCACAGAGAGCTCCAAATATGGAGTCTTGTGCTAACAAATCTCTAGTGAATAAATTCCTTGAATTACTAATACAGATTTGTTATACAATATTCTCATAAAGCATCTATATGCTCTGTAAATATGAGGAAGATGGTATAAAAGTTTTGAAACATCGGTAAGAAAAAACTCTGCCTAAATCACAATATCAGTCTTGCTTGAGCATCAAGCGCCCATCATATTGCACTATTTCACACTGATGGCTGAAAACACAAATGTGTTGAAGTCTCGAGGACCTGACGCTGCACTGGAAGTCACATCAGCGCCAGGAGCCTCTGCTCGCTCCAAGAGTCCTGCAAGGCTGAGAAACAAAAGGGCGATGAAGAAAGGTCACGCTGACCCCTTGAATCCACATGTACGACATGGAAGAGCCTGCATCTTGTGCCAGCTGAGAGGGGGTGGTGTCTCCCACCTCCTCACATTTCCATCCAGCATGTCCCAGAGTGCACTGCTCTTCCAATGTGAGAGTCTGTGTTCATCCCGGTGCTGGTGTTTTGGTATCAAAGCAGAACACTGGAAAAACCAGGAAACTAACCATCGCCTCCATCACCACTTAGTATGTTTGTCCCGATGCAGTCCATATGAGCTGACAACACATAGAGGATGCATTGAATCCCCTTTTTTTTTGTTTTTTTGAGAATAATGCTGTCGGTCACATTTTAAAAAGAAAAATATTGTGCCTGACAGAGGGGGATGGAAAATCAAAATATCGGCTACAAACTCAATAATGACAATAACAATGCTAATCATAACACTAGCAGTAATTATTATAATAATAACCATGGTGATTACAACAGTGAGAAGCACTATCAGCATGATTAAGCTTGCCCTCCACTAGAGGAGTTATATTCTCAGCACAGAGAGTCTCATTTTTGGCTCTGGAGTTGCAGTTCCAGGTGTGAAGCAAACCACACAACTAAAAAAAAAAGAAGAGAAAGCAAAATAATAAAAAAATAATAACTAACCCACTGCACAAAAACAAAATGTGTGCGCCCATCTACCAAAGTGCAGAGTATTGGAGCATGAAACTGGTCCCTTATGCTCTCTTGCCTTGTCCAGTTTTGGAAGGTAAATTGGCTGGAAGAAGAGCAGCCAAGAGTTCCCGGCTGTTCCTCCCGAGAAGCAGGGAGGACACACCGATTCAATATTAAATTATTTTTCTCCAAAGTTGAGTTGAAGGAAAAAAGAAGCACAGACATGTCGACCACATCTTCTGAAACCCAGGCTGTAGGGTTCTGGAAACTCCCAGTGAAGCGTTAATGGAACCACAGACAATCCTGGTCCATGGACACCACTGATTTCTCCACTAACCCTTTAGAGCACTCTGATAAGAGATGCTGCAAAGTCCACACAGAGAAGCTACATTAAACATCCCATCAACATCACCACCACTCCTCCATCTCTCCTTCTCCCCCTTTCTTCCTGCTCTGGCTGAGGGTTTGAAGACATTGATTCTGGGACCTACTTTCTCACTCCCTTTCTTGGCTTCCTCTACTCTATCCATACAGGATCCCATTCCCAAACCAAAAAAGGTGACCGAGGTGAAATCAGGTGGCTTCACTAGCCCCCTTCCTCCCCCTCAGACCTCTGTCTGCAGGTCAATGATGTCCTGCCCCACCAGAGGGATAGTGGTGCCGGCCTTCTCCCACTCCACAGAGTGCAGCTCCAGAGGTGAGGCAGCTAGGGGCTCCAGGTCTTTACGCACCCATGCAGGGGGTGACTGCGGTATTCCCCGGACTCCCTCCCATGGCCTCTCCAGAGGAGCCTGCTGTTTGTCCTGTTGGTGAAAAAGAGAAGCCACTTTAGTGCTGGTGTCACTCATCAGCCCTGAGCAATTCCTGATCTAATCAAAATGAAATGGGATTCATCAGAGGTGATTTTCTGATAATGAATGTCATACTGCCATTTAGGCAAATTGCTCTCGCTTTGAGGCATGTGCACTGTGACTGTGTGTCTTGTCTATAGGCTGTAAATTTTGAGGTTGTGAGGTTGTATATAAACACTCACGCTGTGGTTCGTTTTGTCACTTCCTCCTGATGACACACTCCATCTCACAGACTGTAAGAAGGAAGGAAGAAAATACATCCTTATTCAAATGACCTCAGGATGCTGACAAACATAGTTCAATACACTATGTTGTACATTGTTTTATAAGGTCAGTCCCACATCTGAGAATCTTTTTAACAGTAACGTTGCCTCTGTAGTTTTGTTTTGCGTTTCCTGAAAATTGATGTCCATGGAAATGGGTGATGAGTGTAATATCACGACATGTTACCTTGCTGTCAGAAGCAGGAGACTCTCTGTCTTTCTCGGCATGATGTAGCTTCCTGTTGAGGTCCTGGAACATATTCTGGTGGCGTTTCTTGGTGTGCATTATTTTCTAGAGAAGACAAAAAACACTCAAATTTAGTGCATGCTACAATGCTTTTAATACACATTATATGCAACTTATAATGTTTTCAGAGAGATTATCAGAACAATATTTACCTCAAAGTCCAACTCAGCATAACGAGATTTCTGCCTCTGCAAATAAAACAGACAAAGAAAGCTGGTTTAGTTTCAGGCACTTATTAGGAACACTGCATAAAAATGTATAAAGCTACTTTTCAATCTCCCCTTACCTCCAAGGAGCTCATGGACAGAGTGGAGATGGTCTCACTCTTGGACATCATGGAGTTCATGGACTCAAAGGTGTTCTCCAGGCTGCTGTGGGTGATGTGAGACTCACTGGACATGTTGTGGATGTTCTGGATGGGCGAGTCTCTCTCTGAATAGGACACGCTGACCTGGTCAGGTGGGATTGACTTCATCCCGAAGGCGGCCTGGGGCTCGGCGAAGGGCCCGCCAAGGTGCATGAGTCTGGCCTGAGGCAGCTGTTCCACACTGATGTTGTATTTTGTAGGGTCGTCTTTTGGTTTGGACCTCAGGGTGGAGGTAGTATTGGGCATGAGGACGTAACCGCTGCCGTCAGAGACACCGGCTTCAGCCTGAGCTCGAGCGAGATCAGCATCCAGCTGCTGGAAGAGCTCGCCCTCGCAGACGTACACAGGTTTCCCACAGGAAGGGTCGACTCCTCCCGCCAGCCGGCTTTTCTCTCTCTTCAGGGTGAGGGTGTGGCTAGAGTACTCAGGGACCGCCTGCATGTGACTCTTGCTGGGGTTGGATGGCAGGGTGTGGAAGTTGGAGCCCATGGGAAGAGGCAGCTGAGGAGGAGGCATCTTTTCTTCAGAGGAGCTCTTCATTCCTGTTAAGAAAATTTATAAGAGAGAGTTAAAAACGATAAAGAATTATGCCACGTCTGTAAAATTTGGTGCTCTCTTTTTTATGCAAAATACCCAAGATGTTTTAAGTGCAAGGCTCGCGGAAATTGAAATGCAAATGAAAAAATGGTTAATGGCAGGAGGGAAAAGTTGATGTAAAAGGGACTCACCTTGTCTGCTTGAATCTCCATCCTTTTCGTTATCAGACTGCTGATAAAAGAACAAAAAACATTCTATCAGTGTCTAATGTATGCACATATTCATTTAGGGGTAAATGCAAGAAGCACTCAAGACATTAAAAAGGCAATAGGCCAAGAAATTTACCATATGCTGGCTGTGGCCATTGTGATGGGAACTGCCAGAGTCTCCATTTCCATCGTCCTTGCGGTCAACTACTCTGCACTTTACAGCCTCTTGAACCTAAGGAATGCAGGGAGAAATTCAGAATATGTCCATTGTCTTCAAGAAAACAAACAAATGGCTTTTCCTTGTTGTTTTGATTCATGTTTCTATTCATTTCCTTACCTCTCTACGCAGGATGCAGTGCACCATGACAATGATGAAACCCTCCAGAGAGTCGAAGACGGCGAAGAGGATCTGAAAGAGGGCAGAGCGGCGGTCTGTGATGGCCAGGACAGCAGACATCCAGGTGAGGGCCAAGAGGGGCAGAACCACGCAGGAGCTCCACAGTGATGCCCTGCAGGGTGAGAAAACAACAGATCAGACACAACTCCCGCTGTTTGATTGTGAGGCTTGATATCAAAGCACATCATCAATAAACCTGTAATGGCACTGATGAGGGCGATAAGCACAATACTCTAGTGTGTGGAGAAGATCAATAAGACCTACCCGGCTCTCTCCTTCAGTTTCACGTCGGTGATGCCGTCCTTGGATACCAGCTTGTTAAAGACCAGAATACCAATGACCATATTCACCTGTTTGCAAGAAAAAAAAAACATAGATGAGACAATGTAATAATGGGCAATGCATTTATAAACAGTGGTAAACTGGGAGTCAGAATACACACCAAAACAACAGCTGCAGCAGGGCCAACAAAGGAGTAGAGGAGTCCACCCTCAAGAGATAGCCAGCAGCTAGAAGAGAAAATGAAATTGAATATAAATGCCTGTTCGAAGGAAGGAATTTCTGAATTATAAATGTGGAGAAAAGAGAAGGTGCTGAAGTGGAAGGCTGAGACTAGACTTACTAGTTGACAGTGCCATATCCCTTAGCCTTTGTGAAACCCACAGACACAGCCACCACCAGTGCAGGAAGGCCTGCGAAAGGGAAAATATGCAAAGGGAGAGACAGTTAGAGCCTAATAGATCTAAAGCTATAGCAAAAAGTGATGCAACACAGGTAAATAAAACAGAGAGAAGCATAAAGACAGCTGCTCTTACCCCAGCCCAGGCACAAGAATCGCTTGCGGATGATGCGGTTGCGCAGACGACCAGTGACAGCCATGTACGACTGCCAAGCTTCTGTCAGCACCCAGCAGAAAGAGGAGAGGAAGAAGAAGTGCAGGAAAGCTGCTACCAGAGTGCACACCACCTGTGTGCAGAAGTGGAGAGATGGAGATAAAGAGAGGAGAGATGAGTTTTCTGTGTCACTGCTACATTGAAGTCCCCAAAGCTGTGAGTCTGAGAAGGCTTAGGATTGGCCAGAAGAGTGCCTTACCTTGTTGCGAGCCTGAGTTTGTCCGACAAGAATGAGTGCATTGGAGCATATAATGGAGAGGCAGAAGTTGATAAGGATAACGGAGCGCTCTGAGCGGATGTACCTGGAGTTTTGAAAGGGGAGAAGAAAAGAGCGCGTTCAGGGATGAGCAGGCAGAGGAAAGAGAAACCCCAGCATATAATATCTGACATGGCCGGACGTTGCTCGTAGGGTTTACTTACTTCCACACGGAGACGTAGATGATGATGAGGAGCAGCAGGGTGAGAGAGGAGACCCCACAGCCAACGATGAGAGTCACGGACGGAAGCAGTGCCTTGTCCATGATCTACAGAGAGGAGACAAGACGAAACATGCCTCTTAGAACTGATTGCAAACACATATACACATTCATGTAGAGGGGGAAACCAGCAATGAGACACACACACACACATCCACACACATGCACAGAATAAGAAGCCTCTGGGTGTGTGCTATCTGGAATAGCAGACAGCTCCCTGTAGGCAAACAGTTGAATGGCACAATCAGGCCACAGCTGAGGCAAGGTGACCCCAAGGTGAACATGTCAGAAAGATGGAGCGGCAAACTAAACAAATGGCCAGGGTCACTGCATTTCTCCATTGAGCTTTGGAGTTAGCAAATGAGGTGAGGAGGATACACACACATATCTCTCTCTCCATTAAGCGCAAAGGGGGGTGGTTCAATTTCCAGGGGCAGTTCAGGGAGGGGGTGCTGTATTCAGTCATTAGTCTGAGGTGCTACAGTGACCTTCTAATCATTGACAGACAACCTGCACTCCTTCTTTCCTCTCCCTGTGTTTTAGCATTTTTCTTGTGTGTATTTGCGCCAACCGGCAGCTCCTTGTCGATCCCTGGAGGGGTGAACAGGTGGACCATTATCACCTGTGCATTAATCTGCCGCCACCTGCCCTTCTGATCTCTGACAGCAGCTTAGCGCTTGCCACTGCCAGCGGCGGTGACCGTCCCATGTTTCAAATAGCCCTGGCAGCCAATCTCTGGTGGAGGAAACACAGGATGGATTGTTTTTTCGCCTGTCGTCCCTGCTGCTCATTCACCTGGTGGGCCAGCGGGTCACTGCTGCACGCACAAATCTCAGCTCCTTGAGACTACAACAAAGCCCTCGATGCTCAGCTAAACACACCTGCAACTAATTGTTTGGTTTCACTGTGTCCATAATCCTCATCTCTCTCACACTCTGTCTTGGGTTTAATAAGGTTTCAAGTAAATATAACACCTCTGATCAAGTTGTCATCACCGCCAAGCATGTGAACCGGATGAAAACCGTGTGATGAAGAATCCCTCATTGCTGAATTGTGTGATAATATTTTTAATAATGTGATGAGGGAGGAAAAAGATTTAAAAAAAATCAGCTAAGTGTCTCCAAAAGGTGAGTGAGAAAATGTTCTGTAATGTAATAAATCTGCAGGTATCAAATTAGCATTGACAGAGGGGAAAGAAATAGTCACAGCTTTGGCCTTCTTTTGATTTATGATGGACATAAATTCTAGTGTTGCAGGCATATGTGGGGCATGGCTTCTAATGCAGTGCTCCCGAATTTAAATGGTACAATGCTGAGGTTTGAAGGATTGTTCCCCTCCATCTCAATATGTGCTCTACATGGGCTCTTCTGTTATCAAAGCACAGCTGGTAAAGTCCAGCCTGTGGCAGCCAAAGACTAATTTAGTGTGGCAAATTTGCTTCAAAATCTATCCAACTATATCAGAAGCGCCCCAAAACAGATGGCAGATACCAGAGTGGTAAGTTCTCCTTTTGCCTCTGCTTTTACAAAATCTGGGAAAAAGAGGAAAATAACGCGGTCGATACAGTACATCCTGTTCCCTTTCTTTTCAGTCGCTGTAACTGGGTTGAATCTTGTACCATGGGCCACTGAGTGAAATCCAGACAGCCAGTTTGACCTAAATATGAAGCATGTCTTCTGCCTGTCCTTGACCGAATCACATGTTCTCTTTTTAATAAGTCTAAGGGAGGAAAAATGTGCAGCGAACCCCCTAACCAATACACATTTTCAGCTCTTCTTTAAAATTGATTACCCCAGTGGTCAAGGGCATCTGCTGTGCTAACTATGTGGGTCGATCCCCCGAGACCATCATGTTTCCAACACACATGATGCCTCAGAACTTGCTGAATGAGACCATATTGAATGAGGGCTAACACACTGCAGCATCCGGCTCCATCTCCTCACTGCTCTGTATTTCTGCCTCTCACTTCTCGCTGGTGCTCCTCATACGGCTCGCAAAAAG
>OOFC01007067.1:0-28855 GCA_900323345.1 Pseudochromis fuscus
ATTATTATTATTATTATTATTATTATTATTTTGACCTCTTTTTTTAATATGTAGACAACAGCGTAGATCGTTGTTGCCACTTGTACATTTACAGGACGTCTACTCTGGGATTTGTGCTTTTTGACTCTTTTTTTTTCTTAACAAAAAATAAAAAACACAAAGACAGAAAAAATACCAAGAGCTGTAAATTCCTCGTTGTGGGAAAATAAAGGATTTTCTGATCTGATGTAAATTCCTCACATCCACCGACGCCTCATTAAAAACATGTGTATGTATTTCTTGTGTTTTATCTGCAGCTCTGTCTGGTCATCACCTCCTCTGCTCCTCCATAAACCAGTGGGAAGTGTTGGCAGTGACCAGTTGAAAGCAGCTCAGACCTAATGGACTCTGCTCCTATAAACCTTCAGACACGTCGGGCTCAGCTGGTCTGTTTTTACACAAGTCAATATTCTGGTAATTTTATGAGCCCCTTTAATGGTAAGCTCTCAGTTTTATGACCACCGCTGCTTCTTGTTCATTTCCAGGATTTTTAAACTATTTTTTTATTCTTCTTAAATGATCTGTGTGGAAATAATTAAAAACACACACACAGAAATATTTTTTTTCGAAAGCATAAGAGACGATCCAATTAAACCTGAATCATCTGGGGGAGACTGTTTGTTGTGGGGGATCCTGCAGCTTCTCCTTGGGGTCAGCGGCTGTTTGGTTTGTTTCCCTCGTCTCCCAGGTATAGTTAGTGGTTCGCTGGCACACCCCCGTCGGAGGCAGGTCCCAGCTCGCCGCTCTGCAGTGGAAAGGATCCAACGTAGAGACATTGTGGGAGATAATAAGGCTCTTTTTCCCCAACACGCCCTGTATTACAACACAGCTCTGCTTTCCATCCTCTGCTTTGACTTTAGTGTCTTTTCCCCCGCGGCCAACGCAAAGCAAACAACAAACTGTGGAGCAGACAAATGTAATTTCAGCTGGCTCCACCGACACGTCGCAGGACACCCTGAGGTCTCGTCTCAGGGCTGGTTCAGGGGTCAGAGGTCGTGCAGGGAACAGACTGATCCTGATCCCGTATCCAGTCTCTGCACCTAAAGGAAACAGGAAGACAGACTCACCAGCAGCAGGAGCTCAGGTCAACCAGTGGTGAACACTAAGTGATGTTGGGTTGGTTTAACCCAGACCAGGTAAACACTGGACTAACTACCTGCTGGCTTCATTTATCACAGCTGGATGTTTGGTTTTTACTCAACATGTTGTGGTTTTTATTCTGAATTTTACCAATTTTACCCCAAATGTTGTGTTTTTACTCAACATTTTCCACTATTTTGTTGATTTGACTCAACGTTTCAAAGCTTTTCCTCAACATTTTCCAGTATTTTGTTGATTTGACTCAACGTTTTGTAGCTTTTCCTCAACATTTTCCACTATTTTGTTGATTTGACTCAACGTTTTGTAGCTTTTCCTCAACATTTTCCAGTATTTTGTTGATTTGACTCAACATTTCAAAGCTTTTCCTCAACATTTTCCACTATTTTGTTGATTTGACTCAACGTTTCGAAGCTTTTCCTCAACATTTTCCACTATTTTGTTGATTTGACTCAACGTTTTGTAGCTTTTCCTCAACATTTTCCAGTATTTTTCTGGTTTTCATGAGTATTTTGTTGTTTTTATCCAACACAGGGTAAAACCAGTCAATCTTATTGGGTTAAATGAACCAGTGTGTAGTTAGCCCAACATATTTCAGGCTGTTTAAAAGCAGACACACAGCGTTCATGGTTCAGACACGTTGATTATCAGTTTCTGTGTAAATACATGAATGTGTCGTGTGAAACTGGATCATTTCAGGTGGATCAGGGCTAAAGTTTGAAGTGGTGCGTGGTGTTGTCAGTTGTGTTGTCGCACTGATGAATGGCTCTTTGAAACATGACACAAAAGCAGCTGACGGGGGAGGTCGGGCCTGAACCTTTGTCATGAGGGAAAGTTAAAGAGGAAAGACTTACAGACCAGCACCAGGAGGAGGAGGAGGATACAAAGTGCTGTTATTTCATTAATTATGCAGATTTTAAAGGTATGACTGGTGTGTTTTCACGGTGATAATTAAAGGAGGCAACATATGGCGAGCCTTCCTTTATCGCTGCGGGCTGTTAGCACCACAGCTTCCTGGCATAAACATGTTAAAAGGGTGGCAACTGAACTTCCCTTTATGGCTCTTAAGATAAACATTAACACCTGACAGTGAATGTGTTTCCCAGATAAACCCAGATCAGGACTTTTGATTTATGCTCCAGATGAAGGGAGCTCAGGAGGAGACTGTGGCTGATGTTTCATGATGTTAACAACAGAGAAGTGGATAAATCTCCTGACCACAGCCCCCCCCCCCCCTGCAGGCCGACACGATGACATGTGGATGATATGTTTATATGGGGTGTGTACCGAGGCGGTAAATCACCACAGGCCGGCGGTGTAAGGCAGGATGACAGTCTCTGCGAGGGCCCCCGTGTGTTTTGAGAGGGAAGGGGCTGGTTTGGGGGTAAACTCTGTCACTGGGAGAGAGGTTGACCTGGCAGGTTTGACCCCACAGCTCCTTTGAACAGGACAACCCAGGGTGACACTCTGGGCCAGTTTGCTGAGGGATTTGCACATGAAGGACTTGAGGACTTAAAAGCTCTCAAAGGAGGACTGCAACTGAGACCCCTCATCTTTATTTCTGTGTCATGCATTAAAATGAAAGCAGCTGAGTCACATGCATCAAAACAGAGTTAAAACTCAGAGAGGACCCAATACGCTCATCTCCAGCTTTGTATTTATACACACACACTGCAGTTCAAACAAGGTCATATTTATCTTATACAGTCCGTGATGCAGTCAAACCACAGTGTTTATAAAAATGGATGAAGCAAGTGTGAAAGTGCAAAAAAACCCTGTAATACCACCAACAGCCACCAGGTGCTGCTCCATCTGGCTTCAATTCAAAAATCCTCATTTTCAATCCTGAAATATTCATCAATACATTTCTCCACAAGTCATTCTGATGTCATCAGATAAAGTCAACTCTTCTTCTCAGAGATCTGGGGGGAGGAGTTAGGGGCGGGGCTAGTCTGATTGACAGCTCTGGTCTCCAGTGATTTACAGCTGGTTTGGAGGATTATTCACCAGTGAACTCCAGTCTTATACATATTGGACAGTGTCCTCAGGTTCAAGGGTCAGACCCGCCTCCTCACTCCTCCCTTCATATCCAAATATGGTCACTTCCTGCTCCAAACAACCAACATGACCACGTTCAGATACCAAACTCCTGGATCAGGAACAGAGTCTACAAACCAATTAGTGACATCACGTTACCTTTGTTTTCTATAAACTGTTGTAAACAAACAAACTTTGTTGACTGGAAATTCAAACTTTTCTGAAGCAGTGTGAAGATGTTTGAGTGTGAATCTGATCCAGGATCTGAAACCAGGCAGCACCAACACAAAGCTCCCAGCAGGACGTCTGTGTTTGGTGAAGATTAAATCCATCAGCAGCTGATCGTTGAACAGAAGCTGGACTCAGGATTTTAATCATGAGTCGTATGTAACATGTTTTCTATGTAATGTGTGGATGTGTTGCCATGGAAACACTGAAGGTTACGTAGCTGGTAAAATGTGTCCTGCACTGGACATGAACCTTAGTTAGATGCTGCTGGACATGACATGGAAGAAATGAATCTTTCTAATATAATCAATCACTGGAGAATGTTTTCAGTTACCATGGCAACAGTTTTGTTTCTGAACAGCTACAGAAACAGTTTCCTTCAGGCTGAGATGTTTCCTCACAGACATCACTGCAGCATCTCTTCGCCTCAGGATCTGAAACTCTGACCATGTGCAGTCTGAACACCAACACTGGAGAACTGGACTTTGAGCAGGAAACAGAAAAGCAGAACAAGTGTTTTCACATGATGAGGCCAAGTTTGAACTTCAAAGCTTCAAGCTGCTGAGCTGCCAGTGATAAACTATCTGCACAAGAAGAGAAAAGAAGTGAATGATGATGAAATCAGTGAGAACACCACAGGTTCACTCAGTGTAAATGAGCCATAAAACACTCGTTTGGTACAAAGTACAGAGAGCGACTGTGTCAGAGCTTTGAAAACATCTGAACAATCTGAGGCTTACAGCTGTTTTTATTTCTCCAGATAAACTGCTAATTTCAGGTGATGCAGGATTGTGCTCTGAGGTGTTCCCGTTCAAAACAACAATTACAGTGTTTCTGTGGGAACTCTGCAGGATTATCCAGTCACGCTACCTCATGGCGCCACTTAACAAACGCCATAATCATTAAATAAATAAGGCAAAGGATGACAGACGGGGTGACACGCAGTCTCTGAGGCTCCTGTCGGTGGCTCTCCGGGAGCCGTCTGACCTCACTCAGTATAATTCGACACCCTCACACTCACGGCTCCTTGGCAGATCTATTGTATTGATCGGTGAAGGGTGTGCTTCAGCTGGATCAATGTCCTCTTTTCACAATCTGCTCCAAAGGCAAATCCTCCGTCAGGAGATCGATGACAACGGAGACTTCCTCTGGAGGATGAGTGGACGGATTTGGATTTCCTCTTCTCTTTAACCCTAAATATTGTTGGGTCAGTGACTTACTAACTATTTACTGGGTACATTTAACCCAGTAAGATCAGCTGTTTTAACCATGGAGGCAAAAACCCACAAAATGTTGAGTATAAAAAAAAATGCAAAGTGAAAATTATCAGTGATTGATACAAACTACAATATGTTGAGTGTAAAGAATAAAATGTTGAGTAAAACCAGTAAAATGTGAGGTAAAATACACATAATGTTGGGAAAACACTATGAAATGTTGGACAAAATCATAAAATACTGTGTAAAAACTGCAAAATATTGAGTAAAAACTACTAAAATATTGGCAAAAATCATAAAATACTGGGTAATAACTGCAATATACTGGGTAAAAACTACGAAATGTTGGACAAAATCATAAAATACTGTGTAAAAACTGCAAAATGTTGAGTAAAAACTACTAAAATATTGGTAAAAATCCTAAAATACTGGGTAATAACTGCGAAATGTTGAGTACAAACTACAAACGCTGGGTACAAACAGTTCCTCTACCTGAGTTAAATGAACCCAGCGGCAGTGACCAGGGTCTGGGTCAGTATATTTTCAGAGTACTGTCTCTTCCTGCAGTGAAACCCAGGCTGAGGTGGAGACAGTTTGGGAGACAGAGTCCAGCTCTGATGGCGCTCTGTGTGGACCTGGTGTCCAGCTGACCTGTGCTTACAGAGCAGATTAGCGCTGCCAGTTGTTTCTGGACGGAGAGAGAGGAGCTAATCTAAAGCTGTCTGGAGATCCTCAGTCATGCAACATGAAGGCGCGCTGCGTGAAAACCCCACAGAGCGATTCTTATCTGGAGGCCTCGGCTTAGATCCACGCAGCAGATAAGACTGTTTACATTCAGCTGAGAGTTTTATCCCAGCATTCCTGTAGAGAGTCAGACATGAGAGAGAGCAGAGGCTGCAGAGGGAGGAGAGGAGGCTCCTGCTCTGCTGTGACAGACAGAGCATAAGCCAAAGCTGCACGGCCTCCCACAGGAGGCCACGGCCTGGCCATATCTCAGTGTGTATCCGCCCGACAAACACCCGGCTCTCCGGGAGATCCAGCATGTGTTGTCATGGCAGTCCTCCAGACACAGCGGGGATGTTTTTAGGGGCTTTGTATATCCCGTGTTTACCGAGCGTCTTGAGGCACAGGATGCAGTGAAGTCTATGGATGCTCTGTGGAGGAGGAGGAGGAGGAGGAGGAGGAGGAGGGGAAAGTTAATCTAAGATGACAATAGTGTGCGAGGTCTGAGCTGTTATGTCACTTTTCCAATCAAACTGGGCAGAATGCTAATGACAGACATCCTCTCCTCTCTCCTCCCTCCACACATCAGCAGGCAGATCTCAGCATTCGGCAGATCCTTACGCAGAGGATCCCTGCGCCCTAAGTGGATTTGTCGACCAGGAAACCGAGGCTGTATTTATAGAAGGATCTAAGTAAAGGTCAGAAGGGAGTAATCTGACCTCTTGTAGCCTGACATCAGCTGATACACTGCAATCTGGGTTGAAAGTCTAAGTGGCTTTTTCCAGGTGTGAGATCAATTTTTAGCTCCACAAACACGTCGCCTTCACCGAGCACGCACCAGTAATGGACCAGTGTGAATCCTGTAAATGTCCCAGTGAGTGTGCTGGAGTGGTGGCCGGGGAGTGACTGTGGTCAGTCAGCCTCTGGAAACATCAGCTTAGTGGGAGTGTTCAGGTGTTCAGCATCATGACGGCTGCAGATGGAGCTGGAAACTCCCACTGAAGAGAAAATATATTTAATGTCATCATCCTACATCTTAAACTACACAGAAGTATTTTTACCTTTTTTGTTAATTAACTGTTTTCTAGTGTAACTGAGCTAAAATGATCAAATATTGTGACTTTTTTTTCTCCATCATTTTTATTTTCCAAGGATACAGTCGACTTTAAAAGACTCTGAAAACAGCTGATTAGTGGAAAGTGGCAACATTTTGTTACAATCAATATTTTACACCTTGATATTAACATTATTTTCTAAAAGATCCTCCAACAATATGATAAATAACAACGGTTGTCCTTGTTGATGCAGGCAGTTATTTTGGATTTGAGATAAATTATGATTATTATTGGATGTTTGCATGATGTGAGGACTTGATTGTGACTCACCTGCATGATGCCTCCTCAGTGACTCCTGTGAAGTGACTCCATCCCCTCAGGACAAGTTCAGTGATGGTTTCCCTCGTCCACTTGGAAGGACCCACCCAGCTCTCTGCAACAGTTTCACTTCATATCATCCATCTGTGTCAGCTGCTCAAAGCTCAGCCTGTGTGTCTGCTGGTTGTTCACTTTAACAGCTATTGGATGGATCATAATTAAATCTTGCAGAGATATTCATGCTCCCCAGAGGATCCTCCTAACGACCTCAGTCAGGTTTCATTCCAGTCGATCAGATCAATATTTGATCCTTTGTGACCTTTGTGTTGATTGAATGTTTTCATGCAAACAAACTAATCTGAGACAATGCACAGATTTTTTTTGTTATGGGGGAGGTGAATTTTGCAGGAGAATGAAGCAAAGATTTAACTCCGCTGAGGAGACCGAAGACTTCAGGTTCACACAAACATTAAAACCTTTACTTAAAATACTCATACTGAATCCAGGAGTTTGGTATCTGAACGAGGCCATGTTGGAGCAGGAAGTGACCATATTTGAATATGAATGGAGGAGGGAGGAGGCGGGGCTGACCCTTGAACCGTGCATATTAAAAATAAAATGAAATAAAATAAGAAGAGGAGCAAAAATAACTGATTTTAGCGTTTGTGTTGTACAAACATATGTTGCCTGTTAAATTCGAATTTTAAATAAGGAAAAAAGTCCAGGTGGATATTTTACAGCTCAGGTGTTAAAGGGTTAATGATGAAATGATTTTCAGATGGACCGCCTGTCAATCAGACTAGCCCCGCCCCTAACTCCTCCCACCAGATCTCTGAGAAGAAGAGTTGATTTTATCTGCTTCATCTGTGTCTCTAACTCACCCCAACATCAAACACTTTACATCAGCGGTCTCCAACCTTTTTTGCACCACGGACCAGTTTGATGTCAGCATTACTGTCACGGACCTACCTTCAAGGTGAGGCAGATAAACACAGCAGAAATAAAATAACACGACCGGAATAAAAAACAAACAAACAAATGTTTCCTCTTTGCGAAGAAGCTCTTAAAAGATGTTTTTTTTACTCATTTTCGCTAGTTTGCGGACTTATTTGTTTGGCTAACATATCTGATCACGTGATCGAGACAAGCGTAATGACGAGCATCCGGTCGTTTTTCAAAATAAAACGTCTTTCAGACTTTAACGTACGGTGTTTGTCGGCCACCGAAATAACGATCAATACAACGTCATTTATATAAATCATTAATTCCTTCTCCGCGGCCCGGTAAGAAATGTCTCATGGACCGGTACCGGGCCCCGGCCCGGTGGTTGGGGACCACTGCTTCACATTATCATAGCAGCATCTCCACTGTGTGTGTGTTAGCGTGCTGCTGTTAGCATGCTGCTGTTAGCATTCAGCTCACTCTTCACACACAGATGCTGGCAGCTGCAGTGTTGACTCACAATTAAAGATGTTTGAATCCCAAATTAAACTGTATTTGTTGAGTGATATTTAATCACAGAAGCTAAACAATGGATGTATTCATTTTAATAAACACCAACATAATAACTGTTCCTTGTGTATTTTCCTGACAGCTCTCCCAGTGACGTACATCACATAAATACTCAGCCAGAGGACAAAGAGGAGAGTTCACTGAGGAGAAAGAAAAGCTCTCAGCTGATTGTTCTTCACTCCACAGTCCCAGCTCTGAGCCTTTTCTTCACAGGAAGTCTGACATCGCAGCCCCCTGCAGAGCCCGGCCTTCATCCCTGGATCAGTCCCCTTTCTAATGAGGGGCTTAAATCCGACCCATTACTTCATCACTGTCCTGTCGTCTCCATCACGGTGTTCAGCCTCTGTGCACTTCTTTCTGCTTTATTGTTCAAAGTGGTCTGCAGAGCGAGCGCTGCGTGAGGCGAGCGGAGGCGAAACTCTGTCCTGCTGCTGTGTACAGATAAAGTGAAGGATTCACCAGGCAGCTCCAAATAAAGTCTGTGAGAGGCCCGTCACTCCTGCACACGGCTAATCTCTCAAATTGGACTGGTTTTACTCTCAGAAGTGCCTCGTCATTTTAAAGTGCAGCAGTATTTATTAGCCCCGGGCCACCGCGATAATGCACCACAGGAGAGGATGATTTTATGATTTGACTTTGATTTGCTGTCAGTGGAAATGTGCAGGAGCCAGAGGATGAATAAATTTACTTTATCCTCAGAGTGAACTCACAACATCCGAACCTGTTTCCTGGACAGTTTTACCACATCGTGATGAGAAGATGGTGAATTAAAAACTGTTTCTCAGGTTGTGTTCGGCTCTTTTGAACCTGGATTTATCCACGATTCATGTTTTTCTTTTTGATCTTAAATGTTTGTCGCTCAGACTTTATGATGCTCTGAGGTCATTACCCTGCAGCTCCACAGCAGCATGTGACTCTTTAACCCTCCTCAGTTAGTTTATTATTATTCTCACAGACCCAGATCCATACATTCTGCTATTGGTTTTTATTTCACACACAGATTTTATTTCCTCTTTTTATGATTATTTTTAAAACAATTGAGCAGTTTTATGTGTCATTAATTAAATCAACATTAAAAAGGTTTTTTATTTTATTAATTTGCAAAAAATAGGAAACACTCAAAGTATGTTGCCAGTGGATTAATATGTTTACATTTTAATTTTCAGTTTTATTGTAATAATAATTTATTGCTCATATTTGGAGATTTGTGGTGAATTAATTCTTTGTCTGCTGTGTTATCTTCATTATAAGTCTTTAGTAAAAGTTGCTGTAGAATTTTTAAAGTGACAATTTTAAGCAACATGTTGAAAATGTATCTTTAAATAAATGAAGATGCATGAAAACATCATTTTTACTTCCTCCCACAGACAGACCCGACGCTCGCTGACCTCTGCTTCATCTTGTTGTCGCACTGAACTAATTACAGGGTGAGCAATGTAATTAACCTGTACTATTCTAATGATAATGCTAAGATAACAGGTCCAAAATACAGGTTATCAACATGTAATTACATCCATTATGCAGCTCAAACAATGACAAGAAGCACATTTATTCAACCTGTATTTATTTACATTTTGCAGAGAGGAGTCTGAGGCCACAGCCCCGAGCACAGAGCTGAAACCAGCTCCTCTTTACACACAAACACAACATGTCTGAATGAGTTTTGGTGTGAAGGTTCGACCTCATGGTGTGAGGAGCTGTTTTCATCTAACACCCTTTCACCAAATGTCAATTGGCAAATAAGCCCAGCCCACCCCCGAGGAAGACCCTGATTAGTCTCTTTAGAGAGGGAGGGAGGCAAGAAGATGCTAAACATGGGCAAATAAAGAATTATAGAGCTTTAAATGGTTCCCACCTCACACAATTGTAACGGTGCAAAATCCTGCAGACGTACAGATGCAGACAAATACACAAAGAAAGCAGCAAGCGGCTGTGTCTCTATGTGGCTTCACAGAGAAACACTGAAGGGCTGACATGTTATCATCCAGTTATCATGATGTGAATGGAGACCAGCAGAGGAAGCCACATATCATCCACAGCACAAAGGAGCTCTCCTCTGACAAGATAAACACACAACATGAACTCCTACAGCCCTCTGGTAAGTGGACAGCAGGTTTTCATTGGCTGTGTCGCCCTCTGTGCTGCAGGCTGTTGGTCCCTGTGGTCATCAACAAGGACTTCACCCAGTAACATGGGCTGGATGGGGGTAAAAACTATCACATGTTTGGAAAAAATCATAAAATGTTGGATATAAACAATAAAATACTGGAAAATATCAGGAAAAATTCACATAATGTTGGATCAAAATCATAAAATACTTTGTAAAAAACCCCAAATAATCAATAAAAGTCTCCGGATGTTGAGTGAAAACCATAAAATGTTTGGCGTTAATTATAAAATGTTGGGTAAAAGCTATAAATTCCTGGAAAATGACACATAATGTTGAGTAAAATAATAAAATACTCAGTAAAAAACTCTAAATAATCAATAAAAGCCACCGAATGTTGAGTAAAGACACAAAATATTTGGGCATTATCAGCAAAACACCTGAAAATATCAGGGAAAAAAAACATAATGTTAGATAATAATCATAAAATACTTCGTAAAAAGCCCCAAATAGTCAGATAAAACCCACCGAATGTTGGGAAAAAATCATAAAATGTTCAGTAAAGCTACAAAATGTTGAGTAAAACCCCCAAATTTCTGGCATAAACAATAAAATGTTGCATAAAAGCAATAAATTACTAGAAAATGTCAGGTGAAAACCACATAATGTTAAGTAAAAAAATAAAATACTTATTAAAAAACCCCAAATAATCTGGTAAATCCACATAATGTTTGGTAAAAACATAAAACACTGAGTGAAAAAACCCAAACAAGCCACCGAATGTTGAGTAAAAACCACAAAATGTTGAGTATAGTCACAAAATGTTGGGCATAAACAATAAAATGTTAAATAAAAAAATTAATTACTGGAAAATGTTTGGTAAAACCCTCATAATGTTGGCTAAAAATCATAAAAGACTGAGTGAAAAAAATGAAATAATCAGTTAAAAGCCACCGACTGTTGAGTAAAAACCACAGAATGTCATTAACAATAAAATGTTGGTTAAAAGCCACAGAGTGTCGGGTGCAGATGATCCTATGATGGGTACAAACCAGGTAAAACCAGCCCGTCCTGGTTGAATGAAGCAGCCTGATCCTTGTTTTGATCACTGACGACAGGAGAGAGGATCAGACTCAGACCTGAGAAACATCCACGATGCTTCACTGCCACAGGACAATTCAATACAAATGGAAACCACACAACATACATCACCGGTGACAGCTAACTGAAAAACATCTCCTGTTAGTGTGTGAACGTTCTCACACAGACAACAAATGATCAAATCAGTCTTGTGGTTGTGGGAATTGATTAAATCTATATTTCTTTTCCAGCACAAAGCAATTAAAACTAATATGCAGCGAGCATTACCTCAGGCCTTAATTCAGCTTCTTGACGTGTAATGACCCAATTACTCCCACTCACCATGTTCACATTGGACAGCCAGTCACTGGGTTCAACCCCACAGGTGTCCAGAGTGCAGGCCCAGAAACTTCAAAAGACATCCTTTATGACCAGTTTATGGTCGGCTTACTTTGCCCGTTGTGTTTACCAGAGATGTCTTTCTCAATACCAAAAGAAGTGTCTTCTAAGCATTTCCTGCATGTCCAGCTGGAGAGATTAAAAAAAACACTTTGTAGAGGCCTTTGGTCTCAGCAGATTAGATATGATCCTTTGTTGTTGCAGGAACTCTGTCTGCTGCACAACATTTTCAAATCTGTGAAATGTGGAGAGAAGGAAAATAATGTAAGAAATGTGGTAAAGAGAGGGGAGCATAAGTGCAGGTTATGGGAGTAATTACAAGTTTCAGGGACTGGTAACTTTTTCCCATGAAGATCTCTGTGAACATCCACAGTGCACTGCAGCCAGGTTCAAACACACTGTACAAAAAAACTATCTGCAGGTTTATGGTAAAATCATGTGGTAGATTTTAATCAAAGGAAATAAAGGAAACATTTTAGGCATATTTGACCATTTCTGAAAAGTTGTGTTTTTGTGTTCCAGTCCTAAAGCTGCTGATGCAGTCTGACCACAGACAGTTTACAGAAATGGATGAAGTAGGCGGGGCTCAAAAATGAGACCAGTACAGAAGTGCAATACTCCCAACGGCCACTAGAGGCTGTTTCAAAAATCCTCTGCATCCAATTCAAACATCCTCATCTTCAATCCTGAAATATTCATCAATACATTTCTCCACAAGTCATTCTGATGTCATCAGATAAAGTCAACTCTTCTTCTCAGAGATCTGGGGGGAGGAGTTAGGGGCGGGGCTAGTCTGATTGACAGCTCTGGTCTCCAATGAATCAGCCCTGATGTTAAGTCTCATAAGCATTGGACAGTGTCCTCAGGTACAAGGGTCAGACCCGCCTCCTCACTCCTCCCATCATATCCAAATATGGTCACTTCCTGTTCCAAACAACCAACATGGTCACGTTCAAATGCTGATCTCGTGGCGTCCACAAACCAACAGGTGACATCACGCTTGCTTTGTAGCTTCCACATGCTGGGCTGATATGATGTGAGAGCATTTTAACCAATCACAAACATCCTAATTTTTTTGATTGGTTGAAAATCTCTGACATCATAAGGGCTCATTCAAAATGGCAGCCTCCATGAAATCCTTCCTGTTGGGGGAATTCTGACTTTCAGACATGGATGTTTAGTTGTTCAAGCTCTTTATGTTAAAATATTACTGTAACTCATTAGTTAATGATAAATAATCTTCCAAAGTGTGTTGTTGATTGTGGGTTTTCTGTTTATTTAAATGTATGTGAAGCTGGTTATATTCATATAAGACAAACTAGATTCTGAATTTTAATGCACAGCATAGATTATTTATTTTCCAGTGTATATATGTAAGATTTATTCACAGTAGATATTATGCAGGGTTTTTTTAAGCTCACCCGGCACCAGGTGCACCCAGTAATTAGTTCCTCTCTCCCCGGCTGACATTGTATTAATCTGTGGACTAATGAGTTTGGCTGCAGTGAAAACCTGCAGCTCGAGGCCTTTCCTTGACATATGGTTGCTCATTCTTGCTCCAGACAGTAATGAAAAGCCACTTGAACAGACAGAATGAGCTAACCACCAGAAAAACAATGCACATCCAACTGTTTATGGGATCTAATTTGTGTCCAAGGCCCAGGATGTACTGTCCATCCTGTATGTGCACCTCCGGTCTATCAGCACGGTCTGGTCTGGGGGGTGATGGGGGATTACCCTCCCCCTGCTGCATCCAGTCCTTGTGCTGTGTTCCTGGAAGACCGCAAAGAAGTAATCAATGAGTCATGTGTCCTGATTACAACCAGCTCCCTATGGAGCATCTTCAAAGGGCTCCAGAGGAGATGGAGAGAGGGAGAATCATTGCCCTCCATGGGGTAATTACAAGTTGAGGCTCCTTGGTTTCTATTCGTTTTCTGTGGACAGTCAGGCTTAAAGACAGACCAGTTAACAATTCAGCCAGTCCTGTTTGCGCAGTGGGAGGGTCTTCTAACCACTGATCACCTACTGGTGGTACATGCCAGCCAAAATTATACAAATCCACCCTCACACACACACAAAAGACATATGCTGTAGCAGAGTGTTTACTAGGTGAGAGTAACAGATGACAAGTGGAGGACAAAAGACACCACAGAGACAGGCAGGGGGACATTCAGATTCAGTGCAGCTGAGTACACGCCTGTCTATCCCAGGAAAACAAGCCAAGTGTTTGAGTGTTTATGAGTTAAAAGGGCCATAAAACCAGACAAACACACTTCAGCTCTGTCTGGCTGCCTGGAGGCCTTCTGTTTCTCTCCACTACCTTCACCTGCTGCTTGACCAGAAATATGCACTCACGTCTTTTCCTTTAGACGCCTGATGTCCTGGTCACATGGTTCATTATCTTGTTGTGTTTCAGTGAAACATTGTTGCAAGTCTGAGCAGAACCGAGGGCTTTGCAAACAACAGACTTCATAATGTTATGAATGCTAATGGGACATTGTTTCATATGAAGACCGTTTATTCTTAATTACAGTTGTTAGTTTGATGAACAGCTGCAAAACCGAGTCACGTTTTGCTGTTTACTATTTTGACCTTCATCATTGCAACTGTGAAACATGGCTGATTAGCATTGAAAGTGATGACTACATAGAAAGTGAATCAGGAGTGGGAGCATGGAGACAGCTCGGCTGATGGTGTCTTTAGGTTAAGACTCCTGTAAACCCTGTCTGCACGGCAGCAAACCCAGAGTGGTAATCAGAGACAAAACAGTCATTAGTATCAGCATCCTGTAATGAGAGAGAATAGGTGTGTGTGTGTGTGTGTGTGTGTGTGTGTGTGTGTTTCTATACATGTTTGCTTGTATAAAGTATCCTGTGTTATGGGTGTCAGTCAGGAAATTCCCCTGCAGGTCGTCTGAATGAAAATCCTCTTACAGGTGTTCTGTCTCCTAACAACACAATATAAAAGAGATATAACAGACCTGTACTGTTTGAATTATTCATGCTGTGTGTTTATACTGTTCAAACACATGCAAAACGTTGACTCATGTGCACTATGTAAACACTACTGGCTATAATTGATCCTATTGCTTTTAGCTACACCAGACTGACAGTTGTTAATTCATGGCTGGTGACTCTGAAGTTAGTTTAAATGAAACACAACAAAATAATATTTATAACCTCATCCCCACAGATTGAAGGTCTGCATGATGTGCTCTGAGCGCCCTCATGTGGTGCCATTTCATACAAACAAGAAAGAAGATTATTAAGCACTGCTGCCCTCGTGTGGACAAAGTCAACATCAGCGGTCAAAATGTGGATCTATATAATCTAATATTTTTGTGTCAAATAATGCTGAATATAGTAATTACATTTACTAACAAATATTAAAAGTACACTCCAGTACCTTACAAATTGGACACTTATGCACCTTCTCCATGGAAATCTCTGTGCTACAACCCAAACTATTCACCTTTTACTTCAAAGTCACTACTTAACTATACACTATTTACCACATCAGTAAATGCATACACTGTATATACTTGTTTGTCCCATTTGTCCCATAATTCCTTATCTGTGTTTACCTTTTACTTGTTTACTGATTGTTTATTTATTTGTTTACTGCTGTGCAGAGTTACCACACCACATTTCATTGTTCTAAACAATGACAGTAAAATAAGTTGTTTAATGTCTTATGTATTTGGGGAAAGTTAGGAATTAAGTAAAAAACGTGAACATATCACTTGTGATACTTTGTTGAAAATATACTTTTTAGGCTCTGCCTTTGCCAGGACACAGTTGTAAATAAGAAGCTGTTAATCTATTTTGCCTGGTTGAATAAAGGTTAAATAATAAATAAATATAGGTTGTATACACATAAGTTTCAACTTTAATCTAACAAGGTTAAAAAAAATTAAAGCAATGTTCTTTGTAATGTAATGTAATTTGTAATGCAGTGTAACATTAGGCTGCTCTTAAAAGACAATAACTGTCTAAGGTGAGTTCATGATAAGATAAGACAAAATAAGATAAAACTTTATTGATTCCATTGGGAAATTTACCCGAAACGTAAAACAAACAAGTATTGCATAATTTCTTATGATTTTGTTCTTTTTATTGTTATTTTGTTTGCTTTCTGTTTAACCAGTTATTAATAGGTCATCTTAGGCTGTGTTCATGAAGAGGCTGCCAAATTCGGACATTTGATTTTCATATTATCAATCCATTAAGTTAGCTTTATTTATTTATTTACTTTAAAAAGTCTTATTCAAAGCACTGTGCGTCATTACTTGTTTAAAAAATTTCCACACTCTCAGCACCTAAAATTATACAGTTACACAAGAACCACCAGTCAGTGGAAAAGCTCGCCCTCCATGACTGTGTAACGGTTGACATTCGGAGCGTCTGACGGTCCGTGAAGGCAGCATCACACCCTAATTTTTCCTAACATCCGGGACCTTGGAAGCTCACAGTGAGTGGAAAGTGGGTAAGGAGGGCAGCGGAGAGCGGCGGACTGATGACAGCTGTCAGAGCGGACGAAAACACTTCTAATCCGCGGACACTAGCCCGAATGTTGGTCCCCTGAAGCTGCTGGAGAACAGGGACAACACCGGGGCAGCAGCAGAGATTATTTAAAGGTGTCGTGAAGGTAACGGTATATTTGTTTCGAAGTGGGAGGATCAGTGCCAGTTTGCCCTGTGTGTCTCTCAGGCTATCCAAGCTAACTATCCAGCTAAACTGGTCAACTACCCGGACAAGCTGCCACAGATTCCGTGGTCAGTGCCGCCGAAAGGACACGTCTGGATGGGTTCATTTTAGCCAAGCGTTAGCTCCACTGGAACAGAAATGTAAACCCGGCGAGGTAACTTTTTAATGGGAATTTCTGGAGGACGGAATGCTAGTTAGCACCGCTGGTTAGCTGGTTAGCTAAACCGCAGTGAACGTTAACGGTAGTTTGGCTAGCTAACGCTAACGGAGCAGTACACTGGTTTAAGTTTAACGTAGCTGAGACGGTTACCATCCATTTCCCCAATTGGATACAATGCGGGGAGGTTAATGTTAGCTTTGTTAGTGAATGGAAAACTGTTGGCGGCAGTGCTCCACTAGCTTAACAATCGGTAGCTAGTAATAATAACGCATCGAGGGTTATCTGGTTAAATCGGTTTACCAGCAGCGGCTTTGACTTGGTGATTTTTTGAATCATTCAGCGTCTGCAAGGTGTGCTCGTGTCTCGCCTGGATCCTCTGACTCAGCTGGGTCCTAAACTAGGCGTTTTCCCCCCTCGGCTGTACCAGACAGCCTCAGTGGGCTTTGTCTGATGATCTGTTCACTCTGATTTTGCCCAGCTGTCCTTCAAAACATCTCTTCATGGTGATAATGTGGAATACGTGTGTGATCCTATTAGTGAACCACTGATTCAGATCCAATAAATAACTCAGTGTTGTTATTTCCCCTGTTGCTTGCTGCAGTTTGTCTTAAAGTGCTGATTATATGGTAGCAGTGGTTTTACATGTCACATTAAATCTGGCTCATGTCAGCCACACTGTTTATTCAAAGCCCTAGTACATGAGTGACTGTCTGTTTTTGCAGGAATGAAAGTGAGAGATAGGGAGTGTGTGGGTCAGGAGGGAGGTTAGAGTCATGCACAGTGAACTGTAGCGGCAACTGGAGACACTCATGACATATATGTTCATTATAGAGATCATTCAAACGTCCAGCATTGTTTACAGACCTGTTAAAATAACTGTCTGTTCCATCTGTCTTCTTTCCTCCTCCAGGTATACGTACAGTCCTGCTTATTTTCCAGCCTGACACTACATTTGTGGAGCTACAGTGGCAACATGGGGACACAAGGCTCTGGTAGAAAGCGTGCTCCTCTGAAAGATCGGTTCTCAGCAGAGGATGAAGCTTTGAGCAGCATTGCTCGGGAGGTGAGTTTATACTGTGATGAATCAATGCAAATAAGATGTCTTCCACTTCTGATGTTCATGTTTAGCCTTATCCAGATATAGGACTCTCCAGGTGCAGGTAAAAGATTCATTCATCCCTCTCAGATGTTGGTAATTTGGCCTTAAACACTATCAGTTGAACAGCATTGAGTGCACTGTGGTTTATAGACTTATAATCATATCAACAAAATGTTTTGCTGAAGGTTAAAAACATTAATGAATATGTAGACTGATTTCAGGTGTGTCTGTAACTCTAATTGTTTCACTGTTGTTACTTAAACAAAGAAAACAGGTCAGTTGCTGCTTCTTAATTGTGTGAAACATTTCAAGAAAATTGTGGTATTTTAACTAGTTGAAATAAAAGTGGGCTTGACAGTCATTGTTAAAACATATTAAACTGGAAAAGTCAAGTCACTGTTTCAGTTAGCATCAGACATGCAAGTTGACGAATCTCTCCAACACCAATAGATTAAAACAAAAACATTTTGAAAGCACTTTAAATGTAGTTAAATCACAAGTTTAGGGCTAAAGATTAGAGTCATGTCAGCAAACATCAGAAACACATCTGGATCTTAGGGATTTCCCAGTATTATTTCTTGAAGACCTGGTTAAGAAGTAAAGGTAACTAGTTCTGATGGCTGTTTATCAGAGTTTGCACGTAACCTTCATGTTGCGTCGTGTCAGACTTCAGGTTTGTTTACAACATCCTCGTCCTCGCTTACAACATCGAGCTGTAAAGACAACCAGAGGCAGATGTGTCCTCAGTCTGTTGGAGGACTTCTGTTCAGTTGAAGTATGTTGGTCAGTGTTGTATCAACAAAGAGCCCGTGAAGCTCATATTTAGATGTGGAAAATCAGGTTTTTCTAGTTGATGTGTGTTTGAGCCTGAGCGAGTGAGGACAGCTGGTTTGGACTGCAGTAGGTAACTTGTAGTGTTTTTGTTTGGGGGGGAAACACAGGCAGAGGAGAGAAGCTGCCTGGCCTGTAACGACATGCCCTGGGATTATTTCATTTTGTTCCACCGCAGGCCTCCCATTCCTTTGCTTTCTCTGGAATCGGGTGTCTTAAATCATGACTGGCAATGATCATTTTTCAGAGTTTAAAGGTCTTTTCTTTTATGTCTTGTAGCCAGAGGTTAAATATCTACACATTAGTTTTTCTGTGCAAGTTTCTGACCAAGCCAAACGACTATTTTTTACCTCTAAAACCACAAACCTAGCACTAGATGAAGTGTCCTTTAATAAATATTTGTGTTGGCTGTTTTAAGGAAAAGGATCGGTGCTGTTTGAAAGCTGTGCAGTGCCTCATTCTTGAGCACTGAGTGCAAGTCTCCATTTGCTCTCTTTATAGTCATGCAGGCTGATCATAGAAACATGAGTCATCTGACCCTCCCAGTCAGGTCCTAAATCTGAATCTCTTTGTGGAGCAAACCAGAGATTAGATCAACTGTGTGGGGAGTTCAGGGGGTCAGTGTCTAACTCGCTGCACTCCTCCACCCTCCCAAACAAATCCTCAAAATGCTGAAGCTCCTGCCTCACCCTTCAGAGAACTTAAAGCCTGCCGGTCTGTGCTTGGCACCGAGCGCTGCTGAGAACCACTGTGAATTTGAGCCTGCACCGTCACCGGCCTGGTCCTGAGGCCTCTTACATTACTGGGCAGTCAGTCTCTTGAATACCAGCAGCTTGCTTACAAACCCGACTGTGGCCAAGTGTTAGAATTAGATGATCATCTCATACCTGTTGTGTCTCAGATTAGGATCTAAGGGAGCTAATGGTGCTTGAACAAGGCACTGATTGACTACCTCAGTGTACAGAAGGAGGAGTGTCTCTGTGTGGCAGCAATAGTTCAGAGTCCATATGATTAAATCTGATATTTACAAGACATTGAAGAGTGAAACTTTCACTTTGTGTGGATGGTCAGGAGAAAACAAACAGTCTGTAGATCAGGCTCCTGGTTTAGGTCTATAAAGTGGGTTTCTCTGTATTATAAGTCTTGTTAGAAGTCCTAGTTAAAACACAGTGCAGCGAGGCTGTTCAAGGACGAGTCTGGAATTAATTTTATTGATGTAACAGACCTTTTTTTTTTTATCTGTGATACTGAACAAATCTTTGATTACTGGAGCAGCAGTGGGAGACCTGTCCGTGCAATAAGCTCCATCTCTGCTGCTCCACTGCAGCTGCCAACGACGTGCATTATACTGGGATTATTGGTCTCAGTTAATGGGATGCAGTAAATAAACTGGAGATACTCCACTTAGTTACTGCTTGTTTAGTTTTATTGCATTGTGTGTTTCCATAAGACAAATTCCAAGTATTTACACGATTAATCTGATTATTGTTTGATCTGTTGTGTAGTTTGTTACATTTTCTGTGAGGCCAGATGTCTTGAAGTTGCTTTTTATTGACAAACCGTCAATGTAATAATTTTTAAATGTAATGTATTGTGACATAACATAAAAAAAATGAGCCAGTAGTTCTTATTTGAACTGAAGTATTCGCTGGTTAATCTTGTCACGACTCGGTGAACGTCGCAGGTGATCACGTGGTGGATTGCTCGACTTGTGTGGGGAGGTGTGTTTAATGGTGAACCTCCACTGCTCAGGTTACCATCTCAGGCCCGTGATGTGTCCGTCAGAGAGCCGGGCCCGGATGGTCGGGTCTATACATAGGACAGAGACAGAGCTCAGCTGCGCTGCTGTGCAGAGCAGGTCATTCACTGTCAGACAGCTCAACAGGTGCAGAGCACAGGGCCAGCCGCCTCCCTCTCTGGCTTTCTCTTTTGGTCTCTCTCTTCATGCACTCATGACTCCACTTCCCTGTTCACCTTGTACAAAGCTGCGTGTAATAATGTGAAGCATGGCCATCAATTACATCCCAAAATTACACAGGACGGACTCACAGTTTATTGCTGGGTTTGGTTGTAACGTCATTTAAAAAACAGATTGTGTCTTTGCATTCATAAAAAATATTCCTTCATTACTCAACTTTACCAGTGACGATCAGATTTGCTTTTATGTGTGTTAGCTTTGCAGAAATGCATGTTTTTATGTCGTAGTTACTGCATCTCTCTCATACTGAGTTTTCACCATCACAGTGAGACGAGGTTTCTGAAGGACTGTCCCAGTGTTGAGCTGTGTCCTTTAATAGTAATAAAACTGGGCGTCTCAGATATCAGGCCTGATTTAGTATTTACCTGATTGTTGGAATAAATATGTAGGTAACAGATTCTTCTAGTGTTCACCAGGTACCTGATCAGATTCATGAAAGTACTTTGCTGCTTTTACTTCATTACCAGTCTTCACGCAGCCTGCAGGGCTCATACAGACCTGGCAATAACAAACTTGTATTTTGTCCTGTTATCAAGTTACTCATTAATTTGTGGTGGATTTGCATCAGCTGCAGTGACAGTGACGATCGGCTGCAGATATTTCCTGAATGTGGTGTTCACTGATCTCTGCTAACGAGGAGAGAGAGACGAGGGAAGTGGATGTGTTACTGTCGGAGCTCATTTCACCAACTCAGGTGTGAGAACAGTCAATCACCACTGAGGCCAAATAGTGTTTCTCACACATTAATTTTCACTCTCAGATGCAGCGAGGAAAGTTTGTTGTCTTTATTTTAGCTGCATTAAAATGTCTCCGTCAACACCTGTTTCCTCAGGATCAGCTCAGGACATCTTCACTTTTCATCGACTTCTGTCTTCTCTGTAAAACAAGATGGTCGTGTTTGTTCGCTCGGGGCTATTATTGAAACAGGACTAGTCTATATACCCACAGGCCGTCTGCTCTGGCAGTGCAGATAAGAAATTGTTGGAATGCTGACAGTGTTTGTCTGCAGTGTGATACTGTACACACCACCCTCAGTATTTCTTTTAGAGATAAAGGGCTGGGCTCCATTCTGTGTTGGTAGGATGTGAAGTTTCAGAGCGAGTTCCTAATGCTGTCTAATGGAGGGATGGGTTACATTTGTCTTAAATTAGTCGGCCCTGCTGAGTTACCCTGTAAAATTAGTCCCTGTTTATATTCTCAGGGCAAATTGTGCAACGACTCCTCCCACCTCTTCCCCCGGAGGAGAGTTTATTAGATTTAGTTCAGCTTTTATTTGGATGTGTTTGTACCCCACGGTCAGCTCGTTAGATATTGTGAAACCGCTTCTGTGTTTACAGGCTGAGAAGAACCGAGCTTTGTTTGCGCACTACTGGCATTTCCCCCACGAGGGCTTTAAACGAACCCCCCCCCGTAGCTGATGGATAGCATATGTTGGTGGTGATGAGGCATCCCAGGCACTCACAGGACCACAGAGCAAACTGGTCAGACTGGGCCCAGTATGGACTCTGCTTTGAGGCTGATATCAGTATTTAAATCCATCTTTTCTCATGTATGCTGCTAATGCTTGAACCTTTTGCATCATTTTTATTTTTAAACTGTGTTGTGACTTTATAAAAACTGTGTAGTGCCACAAAAAGTCACTATCTTCATCAGCATGTTGGTCAGTGAGAGTCTGAGGCGTCCTACACCTTGACCACACTATTTATAAGCATGAGAACAAAAATTAATTCAACCCATGTGCACATTTTCCAGCGTCGTCTTTGTTCTTTCAGGAAACAGATGTGTTGAATACCCACATATATTCCTCTGTGTGATTATTATTATTTGATGGAAGTGTTTCCCTGCTCGTACTGGGTGTGCCTTCAGAGGAGGGCGCCCTCACAAGTTTCCACTCATGGCTGACAGGTGTGTTCATGTTGTGTCTCACAGGCGGAGGCGAGGCTGGCGGCGAAGAGGGCGGCCCGGGCAGAAGCCAGGGATATCCGAATGAGGGAACTTGAACGGCAGCAGAAAGAGGTTTGTAATTCAGAAGATGTTGGAGATTAAATGTGTTTGCAAGCAGCTCATCTGCCTCCACAGTCCCGGGTGCAGAGGAGGTTTTATTTGATTCTGACTGTTGATCCACAGAGCTACACCAACGGAAATAAAAATAAATGTTCCATATCCACAGATCAAAACCAAAACTTCTATTCCTGAAGTAAATGTCACCCGTTTTCTTACGTTTCAGCACTTTTGAGTGAAGTATGATTGTATGTTTTTCCTGGCGTCCCCTCCCTCCCTGCAGCTTTCTTACCGCTCCTCCAGCGGTAGCAACAGAAAATGGGGTCAGATCCACCAGTGGATGGTAGGCGTGTGGGGGGAGCGTCGTAGCCTCCGTTTTCACTAACACAGCCTGTTGTGTGGGATTGAGCCCTCGGTCAACCCTGACCACGTAGCTCCCCTTGACTCACGGAGTACTCTGTACCTCACTGTGGAAATATGCCTCAGCAGAGTATTTGCTTTGGAGACTCCATGATCTGTGACTGTGTGTATTTGTAGAGCAGGCTTTGGCCTTTGACTTTATTTCGGGCGGCTGAGTCTGCATGTGAGGAGGTGGTTTGGACTCCTCCAACTTCCACCTACACCACATACTTCTGAATGTTTATGATCCACATTTGCATGGAAGTGTGTGTGTGTGTTGGTGTTTGGATGCAGAAAAGAAGAACTTTGTGTGCATCATTAATCCTGCTGCTGTGCTCACAGAGGACAACACTTTGTAACGTCGCTGTGCAGATAAACAGGCAGCGGTTGTGTTTGCATGGTTTGGACTCCCAGCTGCACTGACCTCTCCACCTCCACTCTATATTTCTTACACACTTTCCTTCCTGACTGCAGGCTGACACAGAGAAAGCCAGATCCTCTGCTGGTAGTAGATCCAGCAGCCGTCACCACCGGGTCGGTATCTGTGCAGCACACTTCCTGAGTGTCTCCCTCTGTTTCCTGTTCTCCCTCTGTTACTCCTGCTGTTAATCTCTCATCATTCATGTTCCTCTCTGTCTGCTGCTGGGCTCTGACTCCATGTTTCCACATTACCAGGGGCTGGATGATGATGTCATGTCGGTCCGCAGCTACAGGGTGCGTACGTAACACGGCCCCTGCAGGTTTTATTAGGGGGTCACGCATGTGTGGAAGCTGCTCTTCTAGTTTTGTTACGTTAAAAATCAAATAATGAGAGAAGTACTTTTGTTAGGTGATGTTCAGAGCTGCGTTCCTCTCTGAGGAGATTGCTCCTGATGTTTGTGTTTGTTGTTTTTTTACTTTGAAGTCGACCTCATCAGCAGCACGTGACCTGGGATCAAACAAGAGTCGATCCAGCTCCCGTAGAAAAGATGCTTTGGTGCGTCGTGTGTGCGTTTGTGTGACAGCATGATGGAGGCTGACTGCGTGGAAGTTTTTATTGCAAAGCAGAACTAACTCGAACTTTAATAACTTAACGAGTGAAGAGTTGTGGGACTGTTCAGCTGCTTGATGCAGTTTTCTTATTCTGTGGTGTTACCTCTGTTGTATGGAGGTGTGTGAAGCTCCCGGGGAGGAAACGTCTGTGTGCTTTCTTCTTCCATAATCTAACTTTAGGTGATGTGATTAACTCAAACTTAGTGTTAAAACTTTCATTGTGCCTCTTACACTGACACTGACATACCAATATTTGGCTATTTATCAGTTAGAATGAGTGAAAAATACTGTAACTATAAAACTGGAGAGCACAAACCTCCACCGAGGATTAATCCAACTGCACAGATACTATAGACTGTTACTCTCTCCTGTTTTATGATGATTATTATTATTACTATGATTATTGCCTTTTATTCTTTGAATCTCTGTAAAGCACTTTAATTGGAAGTGCTCTATAAATACATTTATTATAATAAAAATCTAGAGATTATTTTGTTAAAACATTTACTCCTCGTAACAGAGACTTTTAATGAGTGTTTTTTTTCTGACAGCATCACTTCTAATCATGTCCAAAATATTATTTGTCCCCTGGCTGACACCCTGTCTCTCCAAAACAACATGTCCTCACGATCTGTTCGGTTATTTTCTCCTAATGTTGTGAACAAGCAGACGGACAAACACAAACAAAAACATGAGCTCCTTGATGGAGGTAACAGCTCACAGGACACTGTTGTCTCTCAGTGGGACTGTGTCTACATACAAAGTATGTACATTACAACAATTAGTCGACAAAAACCAATAATGAAAATAGTCGCCAGTGAATTTAATTGTCCGTAGACGTGTTTCTCATCAGAGTGAGACCTCCCCCTTTGTTCCTCTCTCTGCTGAGAGCTGCACATGTGCAGTAGTGTTCAGCAGTCGGTAAACAATAAGGCAGCTGATGCAGATTTCCTGTGTGTTTCAGTAGGAGACTAACATCAGAAGATAAGATTCATGATCTGATTAATCGTCTGATTGTTTCAATAGTCGACGACTAATGGACTGTTGGAGTAGTCGTTAGTTGCTGACCTAACGTGTGTGTGTGTGTGTGTGTAGCAGTGATGTAACAGCGAGCTAACAGCTTCTCAGGTGTTTGAGCTTCTTCTGATCATACTTCTTGTGACTCCTGGTCTCTCTTCAGTCTGATGGATTCTCCACTAGTTCTACCCTCAAGACTTCCCGCTCTACTGTATGTAACTATCTGCTGATCATCCATTTTCCTCTATTTGTTTTTCTTCTAGTTTTTTTTGTCTCATTGTAGTTTTTTCACATTTGTTTCTGGGCTGAACAGAGTTCTGTGTACAATGACCTGCATGGCCTTAAACGAGCTTCATCCAGCTCCTCGAAGAAGGACCTGCTGGTCAGTGGCCTCCCTCGGTGTCGCTGTCTCGGCTGCGACCTGTGTGAATGTGATAGATGCTTGTAGTGGTGACTCATGGCTGATCAGTCTGGATAAGACTTGTTGATTCACTGGTTGGTGAAGTGACTCTGTGATGACAGTCAGTGCTTGAGGATGAAACCTGTCACTGCTGCTTGTTTGAGGTCATGTTGTGTTACTGCCCTTCCAGACTGGACTGTACCACGATCAAAGGAACTACAGCAGCCTCGCCAAGACCAAACCACCGCCTCTGTCCTCCACCTCCACCTATCAGCCACGGGTTGGTCCTGCTGTCGGTGTCGTCCAATCAGGGACAGTGTTTGTCATAAAACCATCCAAGTAGATTAGAGAAAGATGCCAGTTGTGTTTAATAACTTTTAGATTCAGATCTCAGACCCTCAGACAGCTCTTAACACTGTTTGAATTCATGTAAATGACTTAGTGGCTGCGCTCCACCAGCATTAAACCAGTGAACAGGAGCACAGTGTTACAGGGTCAGCAAAACATCCATCCGGTTTGCACTCGTTCAGTCTCTCACTGCCTCACACTCCCACCACAGCATCACTCCGTCCTCTAAACCGGCCTCTCCCTGCTCCCCTCCTCCTCCACAGGCCACCACCACCACCACCACCACCTCCTCCTCCTCCTCGGCCTCCACCACCGGCACGGGGCTGTCTCGCAGCCACAGCATGGTCAGTGTGTGTCCACTGAGCAGCCAGCATCTCTCTGTGTGCCTCTAGCCACCTTCAGACCTCAGACACCTCCCCCCTCTTTCTCCTGCGGGCCATGTACATGTGATAGGATGCCCGGGGTGGCTGCTTATATTTAGCTCCTGGACTCTGTGAGCACTTGGCGGGGGGCAGAGAGTTGTACTTCAGTCAGATAAGACAGACGTCTGTGTGAAGCCGAGGCTTTTGTTGTAGAGCACAGAAACAGATGGTCCCCCTAATGCTGGAAATACACAGTTTGTCTGTTTGTTGCACGTCCCACTGAAAGTCATTCTACTCCTGCATAGCTCAGGATTTATGTTCCTCTCGTGTTTTGCTGAGTGCTGCATTGTCTCCCACGTGTGCCCTCAGGCCTCTATTTATGACGACACCGGTCTGTACGGCTCAGGCTACAGTTCCAGAGCTGTAAGTCCTCTGAATGGCTGTTCATCAGTTTGGTTTTTGCACTGTCACCCCACAACAAGTTCACTGTTGTGCCCGTGGCCTGATGTCTGGCTTCATGTTGATTGTTTCCTCCTCCTCCTCCCTCTCCTCCTCCATCCACAGCCCTCTGAATACAGCTGGTACTCCTCTGGAGCCAGCTCCACTCGCAGCAGCCCCGCGGTGAGCACCTTAACACCACCGCCACCCTGCATGACCACAGCTAACAGCCTCCCTCTCACCACAGTGACAATGTTGATCACTCACACTCATCTGGCTCCAGCTTGTTTCAGGAACCAGCTTTGTTGATAGAAAGTGTGTGAATCTCTCCTGCAGCTGTGTGCAGGCTGAGACGTCGTAGACAGGTTTGATTTAGCTCCAGTTGATTCAGAATTATCCTAATTGCATGAAATGGCAGCACTTAGTTTCAGTCTTTAGTGTAAAGTAATAATCTGTTTATTACAGAGATTGGATGTCTGTCTGTGGACTGCTGTTTGAACAGGAAGTGTGTGAGTGAGTTGGAGAAAGCCCTGGGCATGCAGCCATCTTACATTACTGCTGCCCCTCATCATGTGTGCGTTTGTTTGTGTGTGTGTGTGTGTGTGTGTGTCCCTCTCAGTCCTCCTCAGATGATGACACTGTCAGCAGTGTGTCCCAGGAGCGCTTCAGCAGAGGCCGGAGGGACAGTGCGGTGAGCTGTAGTCACTGGGAAGCACAAGTTCTACACTGATGCTGATCCTTCACCGAGCTCATCGAAGCTTTTATCAGCTCCACACTTAAACTCATCAATTTTATTACCCTGACCTTGAAGAGAGGTCTCTGACTGTACGTGTCCTTTTTCTGTCTGACACTCTCTCCTGTCCGTCCTCTCTGTCTCTGTCCTCTTCCTCCTGTGTGTGCTGTGAGTAGTCGTCTGACTTCTCAGACATTAGCGAGTCGGCCGCTGATTATTTCAGCCGCTCCAACCGCCGCGGCAGCATCGTGTCTGACCTCGATGATTTGTGCATTCCAGACTTGGACAGTGTAAGTGGCCGAGCCGAGCCCACAGCAGTGTGTCTGGAGATGCTGTGCAGCACCAACTGATGCATGGTTACAAATAACACTTGGTGCTTAAAACTCATCCCACAGTCTGTGTTGTTTAATTGACCACATTATAATGTGTGGTGTGTTTGGTGGAGTGGTATCAGGGGAAGTGAAGTGGTTGCGACTGCAGCGTGCAGCAGCATGGATGTGGAAGGTTTATTTTTCTGTGGACGAGTGGTGAAATCCACTTATTGTTGAATTTGTTTGTCTGGTTGTTTACTCTGTACAGCACTCGTCCCTGACTCACAGTAACTGGTGAAATAACTTCTATGTTTCCAGATGCAGGAGTGGCTCTGAGCATGACCTGTCAGCACCAAACTCCTCAAACTCTGCAGCTCATCTTCTAATATTTCTTCTCTTTCTTTCAGCTGGATGAAAAATGTGACAAGCAGTATTCAGATTACAGTCGGGTAAGTACACCTGTAACACCAGATACATTTTTATCAGTCACTGTAACAGATTCACTCAGGAGTGCAACTACACACAAGATCACAGCAGCACTACACACATTTGTGTTTCCTGTAAAACCCTCATGTCACACTGTATCTGACAGTGCATTAAAGGGAAAATCTGATTAATGCACAATAATCTGTTTATAGCAATGAACGAAACAACCAGGTCGCAAAAATAAAAAAGAAACGTGAAAGTGCAATACCACTGATGGCCACTAGATGCTGGCTTCAATAAACTTCCTTTTATCAATAAGCTGATATTCGGCTGAGAGAAGAGGAGGAGTTAGGGGCGGGGTCCTGTCTCATCCACATTGGACAGTGACCTCAGGTTCAAGGGTCAGCCCCGCCTCCTCACTCCTCCCTTCATGTCCAAATATGGTCACTTCCTGCTCCACATTCAAATCACCTCAACATCGTCCACTCTGTAAACAGTGTGTGATCCTGCAGGACACATCTGTCATTATAACAGTGAGTTAAATTCCACACTGAGCTGTAAATGATTTCTGAGTCGTACATGCAGGTAACATGTGACCACAACAATCACCTCTCTTTCATCCACAGTCCGCGGTGCGTCAGGTTTATAAAATAGGTTGTAGCTCAGGACGGTGATGGTGGCTCCTTGGAGAGGGTTAGAGCAGAGCAGAGCTGCAGAGTGTCAGATGATGGTGTTCAGTAACATGTCGGGGTTGTGTTGCACTGCGCCGTGTTGTGTTTTTCTAACTGTGGTCTCTGTCTC
>OOFC01007068.1:8558-19629 GCA_900323345.1 Pseudochromis fuscus
AAAAAAAAAAAAAAAAAAAGCGGGATTTGGTGCATTGTGCCTCTGAAAAGAATACTGCAGTACTACCATATTCAGCAGCTGGCTCCGAGCTCTGCTTTGTGCCCCTTCTGTACCCCGATGCACAGGCTGAATCTGTGGGGGCTCTATCAGCCTGATGAAAATTACATTCACACCCGCGCCACTCCTGCCTATACAACCTACATTATGCAACAGATGAGCATTGGGGCCATGGTGTCTTAGTTTGATAGCATTTCTTAAGCAGGATCAAACTGGAAGCGCGGGAGGAGTGTTGGCAGTGATGTGAATTTGATGAGTTCAACAGTAAAAATATTCACTTTTCACGTATAATGAGAATGACAAACAGGTCGGCGGTGGGTAGACTTTTTGAGTAGACTTTTTAGGGGGGGAAATCTTCTTTGCAATATCATTATGTGGGGTAAAATTGATATAAAAATGAACTTTTTGGAATAATTGACTCTGTGCTCATAAGGAGAGGGGATCCCGTCATTTGTTATGAGCCAAATGTATGCTACAATATAGGAAATCCAGTTAGAAGAAAAGTGATGAGTTTCAGGAAGGCACTGAAATCTACATGCAAATGCATAATAATCACACATCTACAATATTGCAGTGTTAAGAAAAAAATACCTTGAATTCAATTATCATGTGGGCTGGAATAATCATAATGTTATTGGAAACTCAATTATGGAGGCAAGCCATGTCTGGAAATTAGCTGAACTTAGCTAAGGCAAGTCAGCCCCTTGAATTCATCAAGTATGGATTATCACAATATTACATGTTCACTTTGATTCTGCTGTCCAAAGACAAACATTCACAGTCACTGCTGCATAGTCCCCACGTTTGTTTTATTCATGAACTGCGCTCTGATCTATTATACATACAAAACTGATTCTATGCTGATCGCCTCGGGCTAAGAGGCTCAGACATAGAATTAATTATATTATATACACATGCATGATAATTGTGTACGATTCGGTCAAACACAGAGGTATTTCTCTATGTGTGATTACTATTGTTGCTTCACCGGCAATTATTTTCATTATTGTTGCTAATATTGTTAATGTTATTGTTTTCTCATTACAGCATTTCTCTGGGGCTTATTTTTAAGATATTAGGATGTATGTGACCGCTACTCTGGAATAAATCATGGCATTGCTTGACGAGGCCCATGACATTAATACATAAACGGCACGCTCATATAGCAAGAAAATTACTTTGAAATTAAACACCAGGCTAGCACAGGTCGGGCACAGGAAATAGAGATAAGGGTGTTAATTCATTAAAAAATATTAATGAAATATCCCCCTCTACACCGCATGCACGGGGACAACCATACTTTTGAATATTGCAACATTAAAAGCATTTCCTCTGGCTGATATGAAGGGTAGATCTTTCTTTATTATTAATATTATATTGGTTGATACTTTTACTTCTGTTTTCCACGCCTCAGCCTGATTGAAAATATCATTTCCATTTGGTACTGGGAGCGTCATGGACGGTTGTGTTATCAAATTCCAACACACACTGCGAGGCCCAATATGATCCCACCCCAAGATTGTCCAAAGACATTTACAGTAAGTACATCGGGTTTATGCAGTTTTCTATTTTAAAAAAAAAAAAAGTCTTGGACCTACAGAGGTCAATTGCATGCCTGGGTGGCATTTCTAATAAGCATAATATATTTAGGCATGGAGAATGGAAAAAAAAAGTGTAAGGGTTATTGATATTTGCATAGATCCATCCAGAATGTGAGTAGGTGAACGTAACCCTATTGTATTTGGACATTTTCAACTACTTTTTTATCATAACTTACCATATATAATAATATATAATTTGTTTTCCTGCTGTCCAGCATCAATGATTCCTGTAATTTGTGTTTTCCTGTGTGTGTGTGTGTGTGTACCAGTGTCTGTTTTCGTCAACTTCCAGAGTTCCTTTCAGTTCACTCTTGTCGCCAGCCTTACCCCTGTTCCCTCTGCACCACTGCCTGCCATGGCTGAGCTGGGGAACATGCAGCCTCGCTCCGAGACGACTTCAATCCCCTATTATCAGGAGAGCGCACATTGCCGCTCACAAGGGTTTAATTTATTTGTGCCTGTTTCAGCCCAAGATTAAAGTTTAATTGGCGCTGACTGGCAGCTCCCAAGTTTTGACTAATTCTCCTTATCGGGAATCCTTACCGAGTAGCTGTGGGCAATGTGAGGCCTGCCTGCCTGCCTGCCTGCCTGTGTGCAACGGTGCCCACACACACACACACATACACACATTTACACACCCAGGCACACATGCAGTCAACATAGTAATCCCTTATTTTAATTGGTCGATACATTGAATACCTGTGACTTCATGTTTATTTGAGTTGTGTGTTTGTGTGTAATTACGCGTGTTCAGATTTGTGTGTATGCGTGTGTCTGAGTGGTAGTGCGTGTGATAGCTTCGTTTCTCCTTGGCAAGGCCCCCAAAAGCTTCTGGATTGTTGGGTAATTAGACATGCATCGTATTATTTACTCCAGACTTTATAATTGATTTGTAGAGGTGGAAGCATTGTGCTATAGTGCAGACCACTCATGTGTTTCCAAAAACACAAACCGAGCCGTTGTGACTTGATGTATGTGGATGTACACATTTACAAGTAAAATTTCTCAGTTGCAAAGAAGAGAGAAAAATTTAAAAAAGGGGAAAAAAAACAACTTTGTATTGTGGGTTGATGCCGCTTATGCTGCCACATTTTGCATAAATCATTCTAGCATAAATCATTATAAAGTGTATTACCGTAGAGGGATTGCATTTCCATAAGGTTTGTGCCAGAGTGATACACAAGCGTAAATAACGCTGATAATCTCGGCCTGTGTTTGATCAGCCAAATCTGAGTCTGAGGGTGCAATCATTTGTGACCTGTAATATTAGTGGCAGCTATTAAAAGCTGTAGAGGATTTGCAAAGCTTCATTTAGTCAGTCGGGGAGATGTGCGTGAAATAGAGTTCCTTTGGTCGTAACTAATGTCTCTAATTCTAATGAGCGGGAGCTTCTGTGTTGCAGCTACATGCTCCTAAACTGGGAAGCACTGGATTAAGAGAGTTCTCATGAGGGCAAATGGACCCCAGTTCAAAGTCATGGGCTTTGATCAGGCATGCAGATGTACACACTGGCACAGGAGCCTGTATCAAATCCTTCTGCTCCTGTACTTTCACTTTCATCCTGCCGATTTTGGCCACATTTGAATGTATGACTCTGACATTTTTCCAACATCGTACTTATAATTTGTCAGTGTTCCCTGAGAAAAAGGTTTGGCTGCGAGCACATCCAAACTGACTCATCATCAGGTTATGTCCTCAGCTAAATTACAAGTGTTCGAGAGGCTTTAATGAATTCAATCAAAAGACAACAGCGAGAGAGGCAGAAAAAGGAGTAAACAGAGATATGTGTTGGAAAAGAAAGGGCAGGAAGGGAGGAGCGAGGGGCTGATGCAAGGGAGGGGAGTGGAGAGGAATGAAAATGAGTGACACACAGAGACACAAGAAGGGAGGAAGGGAAGGTGACTGTGCCAGCCTGGCCGGTAGAAAGCAGCATCTCACCTGCCAGAGCAAATCTGGGATAAAGCCAAACTCGCAGGTAGCGTGAGCGCTGTGTCCAGCTGGAGACAGCAGGCTCCTGTGTATTACCAATAATGTGTTAATATGCCATCCCTGACCATCTCACCATCCTTGGCTTGGCTGTGTGATGAATCATGTTGGCTTGATACTTGTGGGACACCGAGGGACAAAGTGAAAACACCTCCATGTAGCTACAGTACATTACAATGCATTCTGGTCTAACTACAGGTTTACAGTGTTGAGTGTTAACACTAAAATTTCTTCGGACGGCTGAAAGTCTGACATACGAATGCCGGCTTTTCCCGTAGCTGTTCGGAAACAAGACTGTCGTCATGGTAACATAACATGTCCCCCTATTGTCCTCTCCTGAACTTTATTACATTTATTTATTCAATTTCCTGCAGCATATAAATAACATCCAGTGCATAGAGATACTGTACAGTTTTACTAGCTACGTTACCTTTGGTATTTCACAACTGCAACATTTTCCAATCCAGGCGACATTTTCGAGCATTTGCCCCACGTTGACAAACATAGAAACCATTTTTATTAATATACTGAATCCACTGTTCTGTGTCCACTTTCAGATTCTGGATCAGATTTGGACTCAAACATGTTCGGACTTGTGTGAAATGTTTCCAGTCAACAACGTTACTTTGTATGTTTATGATCACTTGTTGGAGAATCGTTAGCCAATCAGACGACGGTGGGCTCTCGAGAAGAGAGAGGGGACAGAGACAGAGGCTGAAATGAGGGACTGAATAAATCACCATTGTAAGATAAATATGAACTTTTTTTTAACTGCAATCTATGTAAAACTACTTTAGAGGAGGCCGAGACTATGAGCTGGAAATGAGCATAATAGGTCCTGAGAAGCTGCATTGGTTCTAAAGTACATCTACTGTATCTCAGACAAACCTGCTTTATGAATAATGTTTAATGACCTTTTGTGTTTTAGTGAATAGTTTAGGTTTTTGCAGAATATCGATTCTACTCTCATCTGTCCTTTTCACATGAAGCTACGACTGGGAGATGATTCACTTGGCTTCACATTAAGAGTAGAAGTAGGATAAAACAGCTAACCTGGCTATGTCCAAACGTAAATATGAATTGAAAAACAACAAAAAATGTCATGTTAGTAAGGTTTAGGGATACTTTCAGGTGGGTGTTTAACACCTTCGGCCAAAGCCAGTCAAACTGTTCAGCTAAGCTGATGCCTTTAGCATTGTATCTAACAGACAGACATTAGGGTGATATTGATCCTCTCGTTTACCTCTTAGCAAAAATCTGAGTGAGCATATAACCTAAACTTTTTTTTGTGCACTATTTGTCTAACGGCCAAGTGAATTCTTGACAGGGTTGTATTTGTCCATTCAGTATGCCATACGAAAAAGTGTGATTCTTTGTAATTTGGGAATGCATCCCTCAAAATGTCAAATCAGTCCGTGGTAGTGCAGAGTGAAATAGTGAAAAATTGACACATACCTCGCAATCACCATCATAACCGATTCTGCTCTGATGTTGTTTTATTGGAAGAGACAGCAGGCTTGTTGGACTGCAGAAGAAGATACTTGTGAATGATGTTTTTGTAGTTGGTGTGGTGTTTGCTGAAATGGCCCCGGAGCATCCACATCCACACAGGGAAAGACAGGAGTGGGCCAGGACACACACACACACACACACACACGCGCTGATAAACCCACACACATGAATATACACTTCTTTGGACTTGGTGAGACTTTTAGCTGGGAGTCATTATTTGAATCAGACAGGAATGCAGTGGGTCTACTCTGTGTGTGTGTGAGTGTGTGTGTGTGTGTGTGAGTCCAGGGTGTAAGTGTGAAGGCCTGTCAGTGCGTTGAGATGGGGGAGGTTGTCCCTAATGAATCCCCCAGGTCTGAGGGTCTTTCATTGACGGCTGCTAATTTCACCTGACACTGCCGAGCCGCCGCTGAGCACGGCCTGGCAACCAATCGGCACGCATCAGTCTCAATCAGAAGGAGATGCCCCCTCTCTGGTGGTCACACACACACACACGCACACACACACACACACACAAAACACTTTACACAGGGTCAGAGCTGGTATCAGGGTTTCCACCTCGCTCATCTCCAATGAGAGCACCTGATCCTGACCAGGAGGAAGGTTTTACTGAGACTAACTCCACCTGACCTCCAGGTGCTAAATACTGTCCTGACTCCGCTGTCACGTCTGTCACACCCGAGGAAGAGGGCTATCAAGTCCACACACAACATCAGGACCTCTCCCCCGTCTAAGAAACTAAAGAGAAAACTCCTGATAATTTCACCTTGGCCTGTTGCCACATTTGCACGCTTCATGACAACTCCTCTAAAACACTGTGCGCACCACCTGAGGAGTGCTAGAGTGGATTCCTCTCAAGCTGAAGTCAAGCAGCACTAAACAAACAGCACCCAGTAGACAGATGGTGTCACGCTGTTGAGCTGCAGTACGGGGGAGGCCCTGCCAGATAATATTATGAGAGCCTCGATAGAAAGTGTGTGTTGGGATTTTAATGTCCTTCAATATTCAGACAGTTGCAGTGACCTGGCTGGAGAAAGCTGTGCAACAACAACTCAACAAGTATCTCTTTAAATGAGAAATTCACAACCATCGTCGGCCTTCATCATCCTCCCACTGGTCCTTTTACTTTCAAGGTCATTACTCCCGGGCACAAAAAGAAGAAAAAAAGAAAAAAAAATCTTTCTGCCATCCAGTGTCGAGTTATGATGAACAAATTGTGAGGCAAGAGTTGTTTACAGGAGGAATGAAAACAAGGAACAGTGTTGAAAAATGGGCACCGCAGTTAGCTTTCGCGAAACAATTAATGTTGCTTGTGGTGGGCAAAAAGTGCTCGCAGCCAAAAACCCATCTCTCGTCCTCCTTCGGCTCGCGTATGGAAGTCGACGTTGTGGGTTTCTCACTGTGTCAAGAAGGAACATATTCAAATGTGTATGGCTATTAAATGTTAATTTGCACAACAGATGAATGTCAAGTACAGCACTTTATCAACAAAATGCCCCTTTGTTTCAGTATGCAGAGAGCCGGGCTTTCACCCAGTCCAATGAGCTCTTTAATTTTGGCATTAACAACAAATATCAACAAATTTCTTTTTAAGCTTTCGAAAGTTTTCAATTGTTTATTCTAGCTAGCTTCTCAGTAAAGTTGGAAAGGAGAATTAATGTGCTACAACTTTTTCAAATCATACTGTTTTGTGTGGGTTCTTGACTTTCAAAACAGTCGCTTCCTCTGTATTGACTCAAGATTTCTCTATTTCTGCCTCTTGTGTTGACAACAGGATTCCTGAGTAAACAGTTTGAATGAAGTGACTAATGTTCTCGCTCCTCGTGTATCCCCGTGCACACGGAGAAGCGTTGAGCTTTTACTGAAAAACGTCTTTGAGCAGCGATGATAGAAAGTTTTAATACTGCCAGCTTAGTGTGTTGATAGGTGGAGATTATCACAGTGGTCATGAACAGTCGTACCTCTCAACGCTTGATTGAGAATTTTAAATCCAAACTCAAACAAAGTGTGGGATTCGCTAATGCCTCATGTAGCTTTAGCAAAGGTTGAGTAGTGTTCTTATTGTTGATAGACGGCTCGACAGTTTGTTTATACGCTTATATTACTGCATATAATTTGAAATCTATGAGGGTATTTTTTCCAAGCATTTTCATATTTGAGCTACTTCAAACATCTCCACCCATGCGCCTGCTTTTGGTTTACTGTGGTATCATTACAAGACCAAACATATTTGGCCTTGGACTCCGCTGCAGCTCAGCCATGAAGCTATGAAGTATCGTCCAGAGGTGAGTCATCTCTCCTCTCTTTCATATACACACATGCACTAAAGTGCTCCTGTCAGTAGCGCTCTAATGACCACCGGTGCATACGCACCTGACAGCTTCTCCTGACCACGTCTGCGATGAAGACGCAGCGCTCGCTCACACACTCCAGATGCTGAAACAGAGACCCGGAGAGAGGAAACAAAGCCTCCTGCGCCTCACACCGGAGCTTGAGCTGATGTTGCCTGACACGGTCAAAACAAAGCTCAGTGTTTTCCTCACCGCTACGTTAAGCATCGAGGCTGGCGTGTCAGGCCTTACCTGCTTCCTGTTTCAAGGCTCCATGGAAACCCACAGTGACGACGCCACCTGGTCAGTGTCAGCTGGAGTCAGTATGAGCGGCACAGGGGAGGTAGAGAAAAAAAAAGTGGGAGATGGAGACCTGGAATAAAGGGACGCCAGATCCTTCTGCTGTATTGCTTTAGGAAACTGTTGTCCATTTTCACGAGTATTGATTATTTTTGGTCTGGAGCTGCAGCATGCTGTACAGATGGCACATGGTAGACGGTCTAAAACAGTGACCTTTGCACTTAATTCAGACATTGTGAAATAAAATTTTATGAAACTTTTGCATGTACAGTAAAACATTCGATAAAAAATACTAAAATGTCTTTAGTACTACTACTTTTTTTTTGCAGGAAAATGATATAGTAGCACCTGGATTTAAAACCAGCTGTGAAAAGTTTCATTCATCCTCAGCCCACTGCTTATTTTTTGGCTACAGTGTTGTCAAACGGTTGCTCATTGAGGCTAGAGAGCCATGAGATGCCTTCAGGGGAGGCTTTTTTTTGTAAGCTACTGATGTATTTCAAGAAGTTATATACATAAAATGTATTCATTGTGTCATCCCATTATTTATTGATCACTGAAGCTGTGCCACACACTCGCATTTTGTATAAATAAGCTTGGCGGATTTGTATTAATAGCTTTTAGTCATAATGTGACTATGAGCTTAATCTAAACAAAGTTGGTGATTTAAATTACGGTTGATTATGTAAATTGTCAACGTGTATTGTTGGAGAAAGTCAAATGTTTGGTTATTTTTCTTTGACTTCTGACAATTAAGGAAACACCAGGGCTGCTAGATGATGTGCACAATATGCAATAAATCCATTTTTAGTTAAATTGTGAATTGCGGTCTGATAAAAGTAGGGCACTGCAACAGAAGTGCAAAAGCGAAGGAGGAGCAGAACGCTTGTATGTGTTTTCAGCCATCCTCCAAATTGAGGCCACACTTTTAAGGTCAGCAGAGTGCGAGGAAGTGCAGCGGGTTGCAGAATGTTGCTGGCACTTAGCTTGGCGCACTTCTGAACCTCGTAGACGTCTGTGGCAAGGTCACTGCAGGAAGCATAAATGGGAGTTGATGGCTCCGTTGTTCCGTGTCATCCGCCGTGCTCTCCACCATACTATTTGGGGACGGCACTACTGAGCGCAGCTGACATCATGTACATATATGCACAAAGGAGGCAGGCGATGTTAAAAAAGCGTGGCAAAAATAAAAGCCCAGCCCGACATTATTAAGACACAAGCTTCACTTAGCCCACACAATGTGATGATGGAATATAATTGATGCATTTCCTGTTTTCATACCGAGAGAGCTTTTTATGCTGGCCCTCACAAACACACATCCCCGTTTCTGACAGCAAGTTTTTTTTCTAAGTGTTTGTTGGATGTTTTTTCAACACAAGAAAAAAAAAAAAATCTCCTTTTTAAATTCAAAGGGATAATGGGAATTCATGATGAGAGGCCAGAGCGGTCCTGATGCTGCGCTCATCCTCTCTCCAGTCGAGACTTTTTCTACTTTGAGAATGCATTGTTTTACTGCAAATTATAACCATAAAAAAGCCTCTGATCCCCCATTCTGTTAAATTAATAGAATTACGCAAAAAATGTAATGATAGCAATTAAGTCTTGAAAATGCAAATTTTATAGTCAAGGACGATTACCTCATTTATAGCATGTGCTGGAATGATGCCAGACGAAGGTAATTTAGATCCGGGTTGCTCACGGTTACATCATGATGAATATGAGACGAGTGGGGCCTCATCACGTACCTCTAGTCACCACGCTCTCAATCAAAGGGAGAGGTGGGGGCGGAGTTTGGGGGAATGAGGAACATGTATGCTGTCAGGGAACGACTCTTCCCCAGGAAAGAAAGACATACATCAGGAGTAAATGGGACCAAAGGAGTATGAAGATACAAACTACAGGTATTTTTCTGCAGATCTGAGCGAAAATAACTGCAAAGGGCACCTCTGCACTGACCATAAGTTTTAAAGAGTATGTTCCTGACTTGTGTGACTTTACAAATATTATGCATTCCCACAACTTCACACAGAGTCAAACTGTAATGTGTTTTACAACGAATCCTGACATTTTAAAGCAGAATGGATTCCTAACGCAGGTTTGATTGAAGTCTCTCAGGATGACACCGAGTGCCCCGTTCACCTCATAATGTTTACTGCCCGAGATTAAAAATTCACATCAAAACTCGGCGCCCAAATGACATTTAAATGCAAGGATTTTTTTAAACCGTAACTGCGTTTGGCTGAGTAAAATACTCGCATTAGTTAATTATTCGAGCAGGCAGCTGTGAATGGCATGAATCTTTTATGGGGGTCTGCCTGGTGTCATGATCTCTAATAGCTTAACATTTCACTTTAGCACTCCCTCCCCAGTGCAGTGCAACCCACTACTGCTCTAATCAACAACTGTTTTACATGCTGGAGTGTAGTGCAGCTTGTACAAAGCACTCTTTTGATTTAACATGCCTTTCTTGTTTTGATAATGTATCTCAAAATCCCCACTCAGGTAACAGTATCACTGGATATTTCTTATGTATCAGTCATGTAATGCTTTCAAATGATATACATTATATATATTGATTTAGTTTGATTTTTTTACCTCCAGGGAGATTTAATGGTGAAAAAGCACCGAGATAAAATAAGAGAAATAGCACAAATGCCCCTCTTGTTTCTTTTAAACCTGGAAAGCCATTTAACTAACATTTCACCCAGGCCTGGCTATTACACAGTCTATTGACACACATTGCACTCGGGTTGGACTCTTTCTCAACCCCATCCATCGGTCACACAGATTGTCCCCTGGTAGGCAGAGGCCTGCGACGTTAATGGAAATGGGGCGATGCTGGGAGCATAGAGCCTGGAGAAGCCTGGATGATCCCTCAGGCCATGGCTGCCACGGGATGAAATAGAGAGACTATTACAGCAGAGTTGTAAAGCCCCACACGCTCCACGCACTATCATAATAGAATATTGATTCTATCAGATGCCAGGCCCCGGCCTGTCCCCGCAATGAAGAAAAGAGCACTAAAGGTCATTGTGTAAAAGAACAGAGTGGTGGGGGGGCAGACGAGCAGAGAGGTGGAGGAACACAACAGCATGGACAGGGAATAAACAGCAGACTACTGTTGTTGTGTGACTGTATTTCTCTAATAACACAACTTATGCTACTAAACTATCAGAAAAAGTTAAAGCACAAGTCGAAATTTTGTCTATACTCTATGAATAAAGTTGAATAAATATTTTCTGTTGCTCAATTAAACTCTCATTCTTTCTTTTTTTTTTTTTTTTT
>OOFC01007068.1:19649-31832 GCA_900323345.1 Pseudochromis fuscus
CCCTCCTTTTTTTTTTTTTTTTTTTTTTTGCATTGCCGCATCTGTCTCCACAGCCATAAGTAACAGGGAAGCAATTTCAACCATTAATTGTTGATCAAGGCGGTTGGGAAAAGCGCCAAAGGAAAAGGATGACAAATAAGCGCCCACCATGCGAACAGCAGTACAAATTACACCACAAGCAGGAGACGTTTATGCTTGATTGGAGCAATTTAATGTTTTCTTACAAAAAAAAGCCCACAAATCCTGGGAGGACAGTTAAGGAAATGACTTTTTAATCATCCAAGGAGCTGCTGCGCCTTGTCTCTCCTGATGGCCCCATATTGAAGACTTAGAGCCATTAGGAGAAGGACTTCATTGGTAGAGGCCGTTCTTAGCAACAGTTGGTAATCTTTAGGGATGAACTCGCCCAAACTGAGGATGAAACTGTGGAAACATTCGCTGCATAATATACAAACTGTATACAGAGGGGTTGTAACTGCAGTACAATTTTAAGTTTTGACCCTGAATGGTTTCAAAAGAAGTCTAAACTACATTTTTGTAAAACAACATAAAGCACTGCGCCCTGCCTGAAACCATCACACTCCAAGTCAGGCGAGGCATATGCTTAACAATGCCAAAATACATTAGGAAATTGACTAATCTTTGCTGTGACATTATGGCCTGTGTACAAACTTCATGATGAATTCTGTTTTTCCCCGGCCCTTGGAAAATATATTCATGAAATTTCAATGTCCGATGAAACAAGTCATCTTTTAACCAGAGCTTGACTGTGACATGCAATCCCTCATTTCTATTCCAGCCAAGGCTTTATTTTAGTCAAATAAATATCCATTTGTCTTGCTGTATTTCTTTCTCTTTTTTTTTCCCAATTCACACATCGCCCCAGTAATTGAACAGTAGTTGTTGTCGAGGGCCCCAGCAAATGAAACTGCCATTGTAGCATCAAAAATAATCAATTTGATGAGTCTTGTATATACTCCCATACTCAAAGTAATGTGATATTGATTCGGCACTCTGATATAGTACTCCTCTCCTGCACCAGAATGATTATTGGCTTTTGACAAATTCCAGCACAATCTTTTATCCCCCCCCCTCCCGCTCTGCCCAGCCACCTCTTTTGTCTCAAAGCACCGGTGCCAAACCCCCTCAGCTCCAATTCCACTCTGCAGCCCGACTTTCAGTGTGTTTGTAACACACTTGGACAATAAAAGACTCTTTTCTTTATTGCTAAACAACAGCAGGAATACAATTTGACCCGATCAGTCTGCATCAAACCATTTTACACGCGACTCAATTTGCATCTAAAAGACATGCAATTTCATATCCTTTGCCTCTCCGTCGCTTTCTTTCACCTTCACACACAAACCCGCACACACACACACACACTCACACGTGCGCACCTTTAAGTTATTATGTTTCATAGTGTTGTGAGGCATTGTGGATGGTAGCTCTGAAAAACTAATACATTATTTAAATCCAAATCACCCTCCCCTGTCCGGCTGCGTTATAGATGACAATAACACAGCTACCCTCCCACCTCCCTCACACACACACACACACTCTCTCTCTCTTTAACTCTTCGTATCCCCTTTCTTACTCCAGTTATCTCTCTTTTTCCCACAGAATCAAAGGGATGGAGTGATGCTTAGAGCTCACAGTGAAGGGATAGGGGGTGATGGATGCTTGGGCAAATGGACGGATGGAGTTCAGGTGTGGAGAGGCAAAGAAAGGAAAGAGAGCTGAATGATGGACGGTGGAGGAAGGGGGTGAGGAGGGACAGAAGGCCTCAGAGGAAAGATGGAAAGATGGCAGGCCTCAACACTAGGCCAGTCTATATTGATTAGTGTGTGTAATAAAGAAAGTGAGACACCTGGCCCCTGAGAGGACATGGTTCACTTGGTGTCTGCTTTAACAAGGAGTGTATGTCTGCGTGTGTGTGTGTGTGTTTGAGATCTAAAGCCACTAAATATGCCGATGTGTGCGTTTTACTCACAGAAATGCCAAAGGGTGTCTACAGAAGTGAATAAATGAACAAGTACAGTATGTGTGTGTGTGTGTGCACCTGTGTTTGTGTCGACCCAAGTACGGCGCAAGGAAGTGTGTGTGTGTTTGTGCACGCTGCGGGCTGCGTCCCCTATGCGCTGTGCATGAAAACACTTCACACACACAACAAGGGACTGCTCATAGAAAAATCAATATGATGGTGATAGAAATATGCTTGAATGTTCTCTAGGTGAGAGATTGATCTGAGCTCCACAAAGGGTCTGTCCAAAACCAAATAATGGTTAGGGGCCAGCGACCTCCAGATCTCCACAGAAAACAATAATTATAAGCATGCTGTGTATGCGGCTGGACTAAGCAGAAAGGCCCGAGTCAAAGGAGGCTAAATGCTAAAGCTGCAATAGTAGCGTTTCAGCATAAAGACACTCTGGAGCTTTCAACATTATTTACATTCACTGTGGGGACAAACTGTAATTTTCTGGCAGGTGGGCATACACACACACACACACACACACACACAGAAAGCAACTGTATAAAAACACTAATAGAAATAGCATAGTTTTCATTTTGCACGCAATTTTTTCACGTTTACACATAAAAAAAACAATGAAACTGATTTAAAAAAAAAATTATATTGGATATCTAACAATTAAGTGCAAAATTACACAACCAATGTTTCATTTTAATTGCATCAAATCTTTGATTAAAAAAATATTTCTTTAACAAAAAATATACATTTCTTAATCATGACAGTATTAAATTGTATAACAAACACAGATGACAGCATTATCCACTTACCTGTAGCGGTAAAGATGATTTTGGATTTAATTGGCCGAGTTATAAGACACATGTTTCTCACCCCAAACCAAGACTCTCACTACAGAGACATTTAAAGACTTATCACTTTCTAAAAACGTCAACGTGCTCACTGCAGTTAACACAGACAGCGATTTTCATAATGACTTCTTTTTTTTTTAGGAGCACTGCTTACAGCAAATGAATCTAAAAAAGTGTATAAATAATATTTAGTAAGCTTTGTAGCTAAGTGAAGTGATATTTGAATGTGGCCATTGCAGAAGTTTAATTGAAGTGTAAAGTAAATGTGTGTGGCGCCTGATACCTGACAAAGTTCAACAGAAAATGACCATCATTTGATATTAAAACTATTTCATATAAATATAGGCAGTGATATAGACAGTATTCGTATACATTATTTTGTACGTCATTATTATTATTATTATTATCGTTATTCAAGCTTTCGGTGTGGAAAGTATCAAGAAGAATGATTGAAACAGTTAAGTAAAAGTATTATATTGGGTTTGTACTCTCTGCAGTACAAAAAGAAACTTGGTCCAACACTATCATCAGGTATAGCCTAATGGAAATAAAGTCTCTCAACTATGTTTCATCATTTTATCCAATTACGTTACAGCAGGCCAAAGGTTTCCATATTAACAGTGTTTCCAGGCTAAGGCTCAGGCTTCAAAAGTGTTTAGTGGAAAAAATATTAAAATGCCCAAGTCAAAAAATTTTTAAGTAGTTCTTCATAATCTCAAATGAAAACATGGTAACATTTGAATTGGTCTTATTTTCCTAAGGGTGGATTGGCCAACAGAAAACCCTGACATTACCTACCCAGCCTATCATCAGCACAGCCACTTTTTGAGTGATGAGTCTCCTACAGGAACCAACAGCTGTATGTGCAAATCATGCATATAAATCAATTACCAGGGCCCTATGTACTTTAAATGCACCCATTAATTAAGCAATGTCAGACACAATGAACCATGAAGTTCATTACATTTTTAGCATTCAAACCCAGGATTATTTGAAGAGTGCACGAGAGAGAGGGAGACGGGTTTACCTAATGATTAGCCCCATAGCTCAATGTCGGGCAGACGCCAGCGGAAATTTCAGGAAAGCTGTTGCGAGAGGAGACAGAACAGCAGCGAGCTGTCTCAGCAATCTACAGAAACACGGATGGGTTGATCAAAAGGAAAGCAGGGAACAACAGCAACTGTGCCCACTCTTAAACTTTCAACTCCAACGAGCTCCGCGCAAACTCTTACACAACAACGCTTTCATGCTCTGCTTGGTTTATTGATATGAGCCAAACGTAGCAAACAAGTAACATCCAGCTACAGTTATTCAGTCAGAAAATACTTTTTCCATTTTATAAAAACAAAAAATAAATGTGTTTTTCATCCATCTGCACTCGTGCTCTCAGTTCAGTCTCATAAGAAAGCATCCAGGGCCTTCAGTAGTTTAAAGTGCCTTTGTCTGCCATTGGTTAAGTTTTTGCAGCCTTTGCAAAGCTGGATTTCAGAAGTTTATCCCATTCTCTATCTCTAGGGCTTGTTTTATTTACAGATTTTATTGGCATACTCCCTTAAATTCTGTTAAGTACCCCCTGTCCTTGCTATAGAGGGGCACCCCCAAAGCATGATGCTGCCACCACCATGCATCACCATAGGGATGGTATTAGCCATATACTAAGCAGTGCCACTGTCATAAATGTCCAAATAGTTTCATTCATCAGGGAATAACAACAACAATATGCAGGTGCTGTGAATATGGGTATTTGTATGTGTGCATGTGTGTGTGTGTGAACTCCAGCCTGTAGTTTTGGTCAAGTTGCTGTGAGATGACAGGAGAGGTTGGGGGGTGGGGGTTGTGGGGGCTCAGAGAGAAGAAGCTGGGCCCAGCTGCCTGGCATTAAGCAATGACCTCTGCATAATGAAAGATGGCGACAACATTTCCCACTCATTACAAGGTTCCACACTGTGACAAGATTTGCATATTCATATATTTTTCCCTTCACCTCCCCTCCTCTTTTTTCACCGCAAATTATTTTTCCTGTGAGCAGGACATCTGCCTCCCTGACACTGCTCTGGAAGAGGGAAAATAAATAAATATGTGTGTAGAGAGGCGCATGATCTATCCAGATGCCACAAAAATATGGCACGATGTTGACATCGTCACACACCCCAGCCGTGTGTGTTTTCCACGGCTTAAGCACCAGGAAATCATGTTCGGGGTCAGTGGAGAAGAATACAGCTTTGGCAAAAAAACCTGACAGAGGTCTGGAACGTATATCTGTTTTGCATATTACTGTTCTACTACTGTGACAGGAAATGCTGCGTTAAGACTGGTGTTGCAGGTTTCACATAGTTTCAAGTAAAATTCATGTCACAGAGCAGAGGATCAGTAGATGTGTTGCTACAGTGAGTAGACCAGCTCTTTGATATGAGTGGTTCACCATCGTCGCAAAGCTGATGTGAGAAAAAATCACATAAACATACATTTAGTTTAAATTTCAAATGTTGCACAGTATAAAATTTTCAGTAAACACACTTAAATATAAAGGATTACTTCAGATTACATTTCCATGTGTCCTCAGACTTCCTCAAAGTCTTCAAGTTTTCCCAGATCCAAAAACTCTCCCACTCTTGACAAAACATAATTATATTTCAACATCAAACAAAAAGGTGCCATAGATGAAGCTGTGTAAATATAAAAACACACACAGGTATGCAAAGACAGTAAATGTACAAAGTCTTCATCAAAAGAAATACTTTAGTGGTTCCCTTCAAAAAAAAAAAAACAATCAGAGAAAAGAAAAAATGAAAAAGGCAAAAAAAGAGAGAAGCAAAAGTGGGAATTTGAATCCCTTTTATTTAGTTGAGCAACTTTAATTCAAATGAATCAGGCAGAGCTGCACCCGCCAACCGTGCCCGAAGAGTTGCCGATCTCCACGTGCAGCATAACGATCACCACAGCACTTCTGAATACAAACTGTTTTATGTGAATACCTCAAGCTGAGGGCTACATAAATATAGAATTAGACAAAGTGTTATTTTTTTCTTTTTATGTTTTATTTTTCCCCTCTTTTCTCACTCTCCAGCAACATCCCCAGGTTGGGTTGGCTCTAAGCAGATGCAGGCACTTACTTCAAAAAGTTGCAGCTCCCTTATGATAGCACTGCAAAAAGGTTTTCTTTTAACTTAAATCAGCAAATGTGTGGAGCAGAGACCTAGCGGCGTGTTTTTCCTCCCTCAGAAATAATTGCTCCCAGGGATCAATTTGAAATTTAAATTGTGGTGAAATGGTGTTTGTCATTAACAATCAAATATTTGAACCATTGAAATACCTTTGCCCCCTTCTGCATCTGCAACCCTTTGCACCCGGTTTGAAAATACTGCACGGGGGCATTGTTTTTGATGATCGGGAATTGAAGAGGTGATGATTCTCTCAGAAAACACCACATGAGAGGGAAAACACGGGGAGAGCCATTCATCAAATTTTACAGATGTATATGAAAGAATAACATCAAAACAAAAGGAAGAGCGGTGGATTGTGATACGTCTCTTCACATCAACATCATGCTAAATATAAATAAGTAAAAAAAAAACACAGAAGAGTTGGGTGAAATGATAGAGGTGGTAAGGTAGGACAAACGGAGGAAGAGATGAGCTTCCTGTCATCTCTGAAAGACAGCGTCTCTGCTTAATGTTCATTAGGAGGCTGATTGAATTGGGGGGTGTAGCACTGTCACTGTTAATGGAGTGATCTCTAATTGGAGCGCATTAGCTCTATAGGTTCTGGCTAGTGTCAAACAGACAGAAGGGCAGGATGCAGTCTAACACATCCGGAAAAAAAATACACAAAAATAAACAAAATGTATTTATCTGTTGAGTATTTGCTTACATTAAAACATCAGAGATAAACGATAATAATTGTTAATTGTTGCCAGTATGGTGCACTCTCCTTCACTCTTCTTCACAGATGAATCTAAAAATGTCATCTAGCTTCTTTTAATCTTTCCCTTTTCTGTCCTTTAATGAGGATTTTTAGGGTCTTGAGTGTGTGTGAGACAGAATGCATTATGTGTGTGTGTCCATATGCACTGTGCACCACGCCCCAGGGCCACAACTGTGATGGTTTAAACATGGAGGTGAGGAGCAACTTCAAGGCCAAAGTAAGGTGTGTTCCTGATAATGACGAGCGCGAATGGCCGCTATCGCCATTCAACAAGACCCGGGACTTGATCTGTAATGGCCGCCCATAAAGGAGAATCATCATCAATGAAAATGACAGGTTATTAAGATCCGATTTTAGGGGGGCTATGGCTTTAGTATGATAGGTTAGCTATCTATAAAACCTTTAAAGCCAGGCCCTCAACGACATCAGTCCTGATCCCCATCTCCCTGCGCCCTGTGCCAGAGACACATGCTAATAAGCTCACAACCTTTAATTAAGCAATATGTGTAAGTAGGCGGCCATTACAGCCTGATTTGTGAGCCACTTCATTACACTAAGCACCGGCTAGCAGACACATATTCAATACAAATCAAGCTGGCCTGAATATTATCCTGCTTAATGTGAGGCCAATATTGATATTTTATCACTCGTGTTCTGATTAGTGACTTTAGGAATCTTCATATTTCATTGTGTTGAGGCAGTGCCCAACACTTAACAACCTGCATTCATTAGGAGTGTTGCAGAAGTGTTTATTAGGTCACAGATAGCTCATCAGTCGGCGTGCACTATTTACTTTTACATGCATGAGGTTTCAAGAACATCACATCGTAACTTACAGAAGAACAGTTGTTGTGTTGTATTATTTGGATTAGTCAACCTTTGGCTTGCAGGTGAAGTACTACGCAAGTATACTGTATATTCAAGTATTGCAAAAATGTAACAATCTCTGTATTGCAGGAACAGTTGATACGAGAACTTCATTCGGCTTTAAGGTCCGTGTATCTCTGTCCTCTCTTTGATATCACTGATTGAGTTTTGCAGTGCAAAACTGGAGCCACACCCACTTCCTCCTACTGGTTCAATGCGATGGGACCCTGAGGGTGACAAAGGGTGACACCTGGTGAAACTGTGTAAATGTGGTGACCAAATGTGAACTAATGCGGACTTTAAATATAAGTTTTTACTTCCCATTGTTTCCAAGTGCAAGGGGGATTTTGGGGGATTTTTCCATGTACCGTATTTTCCGGACTATAAGCCGCTACTTTTTTCTGACGCTTTGAACTTAAACACCGGTGTTTCTCATGTATCGGCGGCACGAAGCTCATTGGCTTTTTACAAGCTAGCAAGCTCCGTGCTGCGTCGTCACATCAGACCTGGTCAGAGCGGACCACATAAAACTGTTCGAATAAATCCAATAGCGGCTTATAGACAGGTGCACTCAATAGTCCGGAAAATATGGTAATACTGATAATATGGTAAATGCCCTGAAATCACTTTGACATCATTTGGTACCATATGTTGAACTTCCTAAAAACTCATATTTTGTGTGGTAATAACAAAGCATACTTGTATAAAGAAGCATTGAGTTAACACTCACGCCCAAATAGTTTCTTTCGTTTCCGTAGCTGGAGTGAAGCACTTGCACCTCCCTTGTCCTCTCTGTGATTGGCAGAGCTTGGGCCTGGGCAGGGCACCCTCCTGGTGTCCACTCCCTCCATGTCACCAACCACCTAAAGGGGAAAAAAAAAACCAACACACAGTGCATATAATCAGCTGTGCAACATGAACCGAAAGGTAACAACAAAATGAACAGTGCAACAACGATAAACCCGACTGTTTCAGGAGACCCTGGGGCCGTATGTATCAAGCATCTCAAAGTACAGGTTGAACTTGGATGACAGTGACTGAGATTGGCAGGAGAACTGCTATTTTGCTCGAGGCCTGCAAGTAGTGTTGTCATGCATAGTCTCTTCCTCTGTCCTGGTGCTTAGAGTGAAGTTGGAGGAGAAGCAGAAATGGAGACTTTGTATGACACACTACCTCTCGTCCCAGAGGGGAAACAGCTCTCACAACTCCGCGTTGGCCTACTTATGTACAGTGATAGGAAATACAACTTAAATCTCACTGGTGGAAGCCATAATAGAATTATAAACCACATATGTGTCAAAAAACAGAACATGTATAAGGAGAAAATATCATTTATTAAATTCTGGAACTTAATATAATGATAGATCGGAACAACAGATGCATCAAGTTGTCAGATCAAAAATATGGGCTGCCACTTTTGGAAAGTTGCAAATTATACAGAGCAGCAAATAGAAAAAAAATAAATAAAAAAGTGAAAAATGTTCCACCAAGTGCTTCTTTATCTAGAACCAGTGTAAACTTGCCAGATAATTACATGCGGTGCACTTTGGAGAAGTCCTCCTGCTAAGCAGATATGGCTGCCAGGGAGGCATTAATCTCCTCATGCAACATATAGTACGTAGCCAAGGACATTCCCTTCTCCCTCTCCTTCTCTGTGTCTCTTGTAACCACACACACCACATGCAGGAAAAAGAGACACACGCACACACACAGACAGACAGCGTACAGAGCACACTCACTTCCTGTATAAATCAAATTCATATTTCTGAGGGCTGCCGATGACCTCACGGCAAATGAAGCGTAGGTCCTCAGCTCCGCAGCGGCAATCAAACATGCGGCAGAGTAATTACAAAAGAGGGGTAGGAGGGAGAATTGATGCGGTTTGTCAATTAATGTTGCTGCAAGGTGTTTTTTCGAAAGGTTAACTTCTTCATATTCTCTGCATGCTAAATTAGGTCAATATTGGTCCAGCGAAGAGTCGACGTCTTCATGTGCGGACGCACGGTCGGCTGAGTCATGGAGAGGCAGGAAGACCAAAAAAAAAAAGGTCTTTGTTTGGTAATGTGAGATTTGATGGCCGATCAGATTTGATAACGATGTGTCCAACTTTGTATTCCTCTTACTTCTATGTCTCACTTGCTGCATTATAATTATCATATTTGTTAGTTTTGACACCTTTATCGTAAAAATCTGCAACCTATAACAGAAACCCTCTCACCTACTGAAACAACAACACAGCCACTCGAGCTGAAGTTAAGATAATTAAATATTATACAGTTAAAAGCTTACTGTGTGAATAAACTGCATACCTTGTACTCTTTCCACAAACAGTTAAGCACATCGCTTGAAAAGAGAGAAGGAAGGAGAAAGAAAGAAAGAAAGAAAGAAAGCACAGCTGAAATTGCAGAGAAAAGTGTTTTTATTTATACAAGTCGCTGGAGATGCTCATCATCAGCGTTTTTTCCGAGCCATAAATAATTTGCGGAGAGAGGTAATATTCAAGCTGGCAGAGCCTTAGTTGTGCATCTTTAATGGAAGTTTTACAGAAGCTGAGCCAGTTCTTGCATATGCTGCTGCCTCCCATATGGAGGAAAGGAGACAAAAGGAGCACAGTTGGCTTGTCCTATCTTTTTATAAGTCCATCGACACTTAAATGCTAGCCCCGGAGAAAAAACGACACAGGGGGACATAAACCCACTGTGGTTTTAGGAGGGAAGATAATGACTTTGCCTGCATTAATTTCTTCATCAGCCATCTTGTTTCTACAGACAGAGTGGTTATGAGTCCTTCTCTGAAGGTCCTAGGTTATATAGATGCATTTCCCTGCATAATTTTGGGCCTAACAGTTGTTGTCAGCAGTGCAGTTTGTGAGTTGGCAGCTGTGGAACATCTGTTTATAGGTAATGAGTGTTTGAAAAGCTACACCTCACTTTACCTTTAATGTGTTTTATTGGAGCACACTGATGGGAACGTAGCTTTAACTTTTTGTATTGTTGTGATTCAGCGAGAAGATTCCTTCAACATGGTCAATATTACAGACACCTGCCTCGGGCAACAGACTGAATGAGAGCATATGATGGATCATTAATATTAACTTTCTTTAAACAGAATTCAATATGCAAGTCAATAAAGACTTCATTATGGTTATATTTTTTACTACACAGCCACAACTTTAACTTTTCTCCTTTCACTCCATTGCTACTTATTGCTGAGGATGCCACACGAAAAGGAGAAGAAAAACACTTTCTTGATGGCTGAACAAACAACAGGAATATTTCTCGTGACTCTTTCTGAGTCTCTCACTCTCGAGCAAATCAAACAGGACACACCTCGCTGTTTTGTTCCCTCCAAACAGTGTCTTACAGTGTCTATAGCTCAGGGCACTTCTTCCAGGACTTTTTTTTTAACTGTTCATTTAGACAAATTTTGGGTGTAAATGTATGGGTATTATGCAAAGCTGCCTGCCCCTGGAGCTGTGGTCATGTTAGTCTAAGGGTGGAACAAGTCCTCGGGGGCATTGGTGTCCAGGACACTGCCTGAGAAAACAGAGCTCTTTAAAGGAAATGAGCCATCCGTCAATATTTCCTCAGTAAATGGAAACAGACTTCTTAAGTAGCAGGATTAGTCTTTTAACTAACTGGGACACAGAATGGAGTCACGACGTTGCACAATTAAATGAAGTTAAATATTTTTGCCATGTGTCAACTTCATGTTTGGAGAGTCATCCCCAAACACAATAAAAAGCTAAGAGGATGTAGTGTGGTGCAAATCCTAAATTAAAGAGTTTCTACTGCTCAAAAAGGACTCACTCGTCTCGTAACATAGCAGTGTAACCGCATCACCATAAAGGCTTTTATTCTTATAAGTGAATAAGATAATAAGCCTCTACAGGAAACGCCATAAAATTACTCTAATATATAATAAATTCAACAACAGAGGAGACACTCTCTCTGTTGTTGTGGTTACTGCATTTTATAGTACGACTTTTTTTTATTTTATTGTTTATTTTTGAATCAATTTAATTTTTGTAGGAAAGCCTGTTTGGCTCTTCCTCTCTCTCCGAGGAGCTGTCACCTTACATCTGAAGGCCAGTTTGTACACAGCACCCTGTCGCAGTGTGAATATCACTGCCAGAATTATATAAAGCACTAATAAAATCAGCTCAAGTGTTCTCCCAAGTGCTGGGGATGCCCTTTGGTGATTCCTAGATCGTGCTCTATACATAAAACCAGTCTATATATTCAGGGGAGGATTAGTTTTGAATATGTAAAGGGAGGTGGGGGGGGTCTTGTGCTGCAAGGCGAGGGGGAACGGCATAGTGCTCTGTCGGCGACGCTGCACATCGGTGTTATCGCTCCCCACTACCAGCGGGTGAAAGAGGACGCCATCGGCATCTCTTGCTACTGGAGGTCCTCGCCTGTGAAGTAGCAGGGAACAGACAGCAACACCCAAGGGACACAGTGTGTATGAGAAAAAAGAGCAACAGAAAGATTATGAAGACTGTGTGTGTGTGTGTGTGTGTGTGTGTGTGTGTGTGTTTTTTCCAAGGACAGT
>OOFC01007068.1:31852-44547 GCA_900323345.1 Pseudochromis fuscus
TTCCAAGGACAGTGACACCTATCTTTCACTTAAGGTGGCGTCTATTAGTTTCACAGAAGCCCTCACAGTGTAAAGAATAGGCAGTCAGCAGGGTGGGAACAAAGTCTCAGCGCAGAAACAATGTCAGGAATAAATTCTGTTTCTCTCGCTAAGCTCAGCTTGTGTGTGTCAAGGTTATTGGTGTACTAAATTTCTGTGAGCATCTGCATGTGTGTGTTTATGGAAAGGGGGGGTGTTGGAGGTTTGTGTGGATACCATCACAGAAAGAAAAGATCTGTTGAGTGTGTGTGTGTGTGCGGCTGTTAACACCCCCCCCCCAGATGTCTCATCTGCTATGCACAGGTCTAGAGGCTACACACACACACACGAGACAGTGTGACACCAATAATAGATAGACCATGCCACGTGCTTACTCACATAAGCTCACCATCACTCAAATTATGATTGAGAATCATTAGAACACAACGGAGCCTCAGAGCTAATTGTTAGTGCAGATAAAACCCTCACTTCTACACACTTTTGACATTCGAACTTCAAAATATTAATTTTGTTTGGATGATCCAGGTCGCTCGGGGAGTGACAGGATGATTGAGGGAAGGGATACATCCCTGCTACCGCAGCAGTTGTCACAAAGCACTGCTTTTAATTAATCTGTGAATCAGTCAGTTATCCTGACCTGCCTGTTTCTGCAGGTGCTTGGAGGATGAGGTTCAGTAATGACGCTGGGTGGAGGAGCATGGCAGCGTTATGTGCGTTTTACAGAGTTTCAAATGTCATCATGAGCTGGATTAAATGTGCTGATGTCCTGGATTTTATGTACTATCATAAAAATTAGTTAATGGTTGTTACAGGTAGACGATAGAGGAAAAAGTTGTGTTGACTGATTTCTAATAAGCAGGAAGTTTTCACATATGTTCAACTAAGTCATGTCCAATTCTGTTATTTTGCTTTAAAATAAAAAAGAAATTTACATCTGGTTTTGTCCAAGGACAAAATAAAAATCAGTGATGGTTATTCACCCTTTCAGACCACCGAGATGTATTATTGTCTTTTAGTTGTGCTGAAAGTAGAATAATCTGCATCCTGTCCTCCGCCCTACTTACTTTAATTAGATAGACAAAGTACAGTGATGGAGCTCTTCCTCTCACACCTTTTACCCTCCTCTTCTAACTTCTCTCTATTTTCAGATTCAGTCTGAAGATAGAGAGAAAAAGAGAAAGGCAGACAACAATAACAACAACTGATTTGTTAAATTATGGCTGCAGATCACACAGAAATAAATGTTATATGCTTTTTGTTGTCATCGTCCCAGCATGATCTGTTTCACATTAATGTCCATAATTCAAATTGAGTCTGCAGATCAACCCTGAGCAACTTGTAGTCATCCAAGGCCCTAATATTTTATAGATCATTTCCAAAAGTTCAGTGTAATTTAAAATGCAAAAATGAAAAGCTCCATTAAATCATTGAAAAAAATAGATAGAGAGGAGTGTGCCACATCAGCATTTGTGATTAGATGATTAATCCAGTGGACAGAATGTAAAAGGCCATCTGGTCTTGCAAACAAAACAATATTTTATCATCATTATTATGTTTCATATATCATAGTAGACTGTCCTTAGACTCCCAGGTTTATGTTGTCATAAAATGTCTTTCACAGGAAAAGAAAAGGAGAAACAAATATATTTATACTATAGGATTATCTCTATTAATATCTCACCTCAGTGATGGCCCCATCCGGCTGTCGCAAGAAGTGCCTGTATGTCTGCTTCAGCCCACTCAGGTACAGTGTAGAGATTGTCACATGGGTGCTGGTCTCACCCTCCGGTAGGGGCGCACCCTCCCTATGGGGCTCATCACCTGGAGCCGCAGAGCCTGACAAGGGGTCCTCCGCTGTCCAGATATAATCGTGAACAACCACCTAAGGAACAAAGGGAGAGAATTACATATATTTAGTGGCAGGAACTGTGAAACTCTTCCTCGTTGTAAAAAGCTCTGATATGTGGGGCTTCATATTGGGCTGCTGAATAGAGAAGACGTACAAAACAATGAATTCCAATACGTACGACTGGAGCCACCAGATAGGCACCGCTGGTGTTCAGTACGCTAATAGTGCATGAGGCCTCATCTGTGGCAGGTAAAGAGACAGGTTGTGTTTGTGATTATCTGTGCTGTATAATCTGGGTGGCAGGCTTGTTTATGATCTTCCTCTGTGTTTGCATGTGCATGTATCGGGGGCTTACACACCTGTAATGCGCTGCCCTTCCCTATTAGGGTTAGACATGGGGAGCAAGCGGGGCGTGTAACATGTTATATAGGTCATGTAACTCGGAGTCATCCATGTGTGAAGATCATGGAAGCTCTCTCCCTCTGTGAGAGTGTCTGCTGGTAAGGGCTCACATGTCTAATGATCACAGAGCATCATAATAACAAAAAGACAAAGAATTAGATCACCTATTTCAGTCTGGCTCGAATGAAGTCCAAATAAATATCACAGAGGGCAAAGACAGATATAACTGGGGCACAATAACACACAGGCTTAATTAACATTTACACATATTTTACACAGTTATACATATAACACCTTTTTTTTTTAAACCAGTGGTCACCAACCACCGGGCCGTGGACCGGTACTGGTCTGTGAGGCATTTGTTACCGGGCCGCACAGAAAGAATAAATAATTTACATAATTTCCGTTGTATTGACTATTAGAGTCTGAATGACGTTTTATTTTGAAAAATGACCAGATTCTCTACGACTTTACTTTCGCCTGTGCCTCTTGACATGTCAATATGCTTGTCTTGGTCACATAATATGACGCCTCAGATACGTTACCCAAAAATTAATCCTGCAAACTATAGAAAGTGAATTAAAAAACAAACGTCTATGGAGAGCTTCTTTGCAAAGGGGAGAAGACCAACTTAACTCTTTTAACCCGAACATTTAGCTGCTGACAGAAAGTGATGTGTCAATCAAATCACCATAATTCCTCAGTCATTTGCGCTAGCGACGTGATTCCAGCTGATTCAGAAAGCCATAATGTAGGTAATATGTACGGAACACTGCACATCACAGCATGACTCCATTCCCCTGCATTACTACCGTAATGTATGTAATATATATGAAACGCTCCACACTCCTCAGAATCAGCTGGAATCACGTTGCTAGTGCAAATGGCCGAGGAATTACAGTATGTTGGTTTATGGTAGCCACTCTGTAGCGCCGGCGATAATCTTGGTGTTAGAGGTTTCATTTTTATGCAGGTCATGTAGTTTTTTTTTTTTTTTTAATTTATCTGCCACATCTTGAAGGTTGGTGTGCGAAAATAATGCTTACATTAAACCAGTTTGTGGTGCAAAAAAGGTTGGGGACCCCTGTGTTGAATTATTGTGAGAGTAAAGGGTGTAGAAGTACAATGGTAAATTGGGGAAGTACATCTTTTTAGTGTCTGTTGGTTGCTTGGTCTTAAGGTCTCATAATTTATATTAAAACTAGCTACAGACTTCATACACACACAGTAAGCCACACACACATACATACACACAGTCAGAGTCACGAAGAGGAGGAAGTTTTTCAAGGTGACCCCCTAATTGGCTGCGTAATTATGATTCGTCTAAAAATACAGAAAAAGGAAAAAGGCAAACTCATTCAGCGGGCCGTGAGTGGCAGGGTCAAGCTGAAGGAGAGGTTTAATTTGGTGGTGTATCGATGTCACCCCACACTTAGAAACGGTTAGCCAAACACAACTCTAGGCACTTCACTGAGAAAACAGTGGGAACCATTACCCCACTCGTAATTAGAGACATAGCATAAACTACAAACCAGACAGCCCCGTGAGTAGAAAGGACCTCATTGTCAAAATGTCAGAGTCATAAGTGCAGAGAAAAAGGAGAATAGCTGAGAATGCTCTAAGATGGTGAGTGTGTGAATGGAGTAGGTGGAGATGCTGGGATGCATCTCTTCAATGCTAATTCAGATGCTCATTAGTGAAATCGCCTTTAACTGCGCCTTGCCTCTAGCTTGGCCTGGGCCCACACTGGAGGAAACTGATTACCTGAATTTCTTAAGTAATCAGCACCTCTGCAAGGCAGCAATCAGTCTGTTTGGATAATGTGTGAATGTTGATTTGCTCCTTTTTTATTTTCTTCCTTTTTAAGGAAACACAACAGGGACTGTGCAGAAACCATAGATCTCTTACTATATCATGGCTCTCAGCTTGGTCATGATACAGGTAGAAATCACAAACATTTAAAGTCAGGAAGGTGGAAATAAAAACTGAAAACATCCTTTCCCACTCTACTGGCCATAGGAAGTGTGCCTATGACCCAAATGATGGCACCTTTCCAGGATTTCCTAAGCCAGGCTGTACAGTGGTGATAGAAACACCGTGCGTTCTGCCTCTATACTTCAAGTCACTTTGGTTAAACACACCTGCTTAAATTCCCCGGTGTGGTGTGCATGTGTATGTATTTTGGCTTGCATGAAAATAGATTTTTTTGATGTTAGCCATGCCACCATCCTACGCCAATTAGCACGTGAAATCCACTTGACAAGACCAGACAAAAGCTTGAAAAGGTGTTTGTGTGTTCGGTTTGGGTGATGCCATTTCATGCAATGCACCATGGCTCTCAGGAAGCATCATAGCTGAAACACAAAAAAGGAAAGAGCATTAGAGGGCCTGTCTGCTCTACACTACTCTGTTCTGGTCTGTTGTGTTGCGTTATGGTGCTAGCCTGGCTCCTAGCCCTAGCTTGAGTGCTCTCTCCACTCCACCATTGTTCCATTTGATAGCACTAAGTGACTGATTTAGGTTCAATGCCTGCATGGAGCAGACAGGCCAGCTGTGGGTTAAGCAGATAGCATTCAAGTGAGCTAACCCAATTCAAACCCAATCAAGCCAGGATTTATCGTTGGGGTCTGTATTTAGAAATCTGATAGAGTCCGCATCAGTCCCTTGACTTGTATCAGGAGAGACGGGCCTTATTTCTTTTAGCGGAGGACTATAAACGGCAAACCATGTTTTCCAGCAGGGACATAAATTTCAGGATTTGTAGACATTACCGCAAATGCACATTGGGAATGGGAGGGAGGGACAGGGGCACAGGAAGTGGGGATGGCACAGCTGCAGACATGGCTCCATGGCTCACAAATATAGTCTGTCTGTCTTTCTGGGAGAAGATGCGATTTCACACCTTCCGAATCGTACCATACCACATATGAATGCAGAATAAAAGCAATCAGTCTTTAAATACAGATGGCTGTGGAAAGGTTTTCTTTTTAAAAATCCAGTGTGACTTGTAATAAAATTTGACTGACCTGTCAATCATTTAATTCAAGTGTGTGCAAATATAAAGTCTGTCAAGATGTGGATTTGCAATTCCTGTCACTGATATCATGACGCTTTTCTGTTTTGTTCCTTTGAGGCCAAAAAATAGGCATCACTGCCTCAGAGATAAAAGGATAAATGCACTCTTTTCTAAAAGGATATTCTTTTGTGTTATATTTGAGGAGTGACCCATATTTATACCTAAATTAGAATTTGAACTTACAACTAACAGCTGAAAAGAAAGGAGACAAGTGTCAGGAAATCTTTAAATAGTCATTTTCCATTGGGTGGCACATTGGTCTATACGACTGGTATAGTGTGGGAAAGGTACAGTGTATTTTGTATATTTGTCTCACATGTCCTTGACTGTCACATATATCAGTGCCTGACATTTTTCTTTATTTTGTGACATGCCAGATATAAACACAGTGTCTTGAGTTGACTGGTATTTAAAAGAACAGGACATTTCCGCAGTGACTGGATCTGGCACGTCCCTGCTGACAACCAAAACAGTTCCCAAACTTGTCCTAACAACCTTGCACTAAACTTTGCCATTTTCCACTGATCAAAACACAGTGTCAAAATGGGAATCATAGCCTCAAGCCTCATAAGTCTCAAGAGGAAACTGGGAATTGTCATCCACAGTCGACTAATGTGATTGTAAATCCACTGTTTTGAGAACATTTAAACAGAGTAACAAAAGTTGCCAAGGAGTAATAGAGTAAGAGTGAAAGGATAACAGAGTAAAAGGTAATCAAAGAGTAACAAACAGACAAAAATGTAGTATGAGTAACGGTGTCTGAAAGCTAATCTTTCAGACACCGTTAGTTTTATTTCAAACATGGAGGCAATTTGTTTCTGAACTCTGGTGACCTCAAAAGGTCATTGACCTCAGCGTTGCATTTTTCCAGTTTTTGTCTATCTCTCATCACTTCCTAATCTTTTACATCTTTACTAAAATTGCCTTTTTGTTCTATTAAAGATGCTTATTTGCTGCTAACTGCTGTCTTCTGGTCTCCTGACCCGACCACGCATATGTGTTTATTTTCACGTGTAAAGGTCAGTAACTTTGATGACTTTTGTAGTGCATTGTGTGAAATTACATCACAGTCGTTGCTTTGGACCTAACTGACTGTTGAAAATGTAAAAGATAGAATTAGAGTAATTACGTGTCAAGCTAGTGTGCTATGCTAATGTGGAGCTAGCACTTGTGAGTAGGAGGGGCAGAGGGAATTCCCTGTTCATGCTTTAGTTTATTAAAACAGAGTTTGCAACAGTTCGGTGCAGTCTATGTGTAAACGTTATTGACGTATACTGGCATGTTCCCATGGAGACAGTTTCATGCTTTAGTCATAAAATGCACAACACCTACATGCAAGCTCATCTGCTTCACTAACACTGATTAACAAACACAAACTCACACGGCCCCATAGTGACCAGGACGATTATACTGTTCACACAAACCTAGGGTCGAGTTTGAAAACACTTGTTTGCACATACGCTGTGTGATGCATCTCTACGTGAGTGTAAGTGTGTGCCTGTGTGCGACTGAAGGGAGGAGAGGAGGGGAGTCTCCATGAGCAGACAGGCTGAGCCAGGCTGGCTACTGTCCAGAACAGGAGCCTAAGGCATGGGCACAAACAGGCCTGTCAGTCCCCCTGATCCCTTAATGATTGATCCAAACTAGATAGTCATCATTACCATTCATGTACTCGTTCTCCCCCAGATCTCCCTTCCCCTGTCTAATTTTACCTCCCATTTGCATGTTCCCATGGACTAATTAAACATTTTTCTCCTCTCGTTCTCCCTCTCTGTCTCTTTACCTCACTTTCTCTCATCTCTGTCTGTCTCTGTGTCCATTGGTATGAAAAATAATGCAGCACATTTTTGGCACATTATTATGTATGAAATGTGAGGGCATAATGTATTCCAGTTGGTTGGAGTTCTCCAGACCCCATCTGTAATGAGCACAACAGAGCTACATCTTGCTATACAGCCAGTGTAAATGCTATACCTCTCGTTTCTCCCCTCTCAGTCTCTTTTGCTATCTCCCCTGTTAAAGACAAAAAGCTGCTGACCTTCCCTCTGTCTACCCACCCACACACTTTCTTCGGCTGTTTCCCACCCCTTGCCAATTCATGCATACTGCGAGAGGGCTGGGGTTTTCTCCACTGCCATGATCCTTTTGGTTTGTAGTTCTGTCCCACTTGGCTTTAATTTACAGTGGGAAAATAATTAGAATCTCACTTTTGCAAAGAGTGGAGTGAAAATGTAAACAATGCTTCCCTGCGGGCGGGTGCTTCATCACTTTGACAGGTGCATTTGAATTTGCCTGGGTGGCGGACAGGCTTGGTTATTTATGTGTCAGTCGCACATGGAAGCCCCGGCTGTGGCTGTAGTTGGGACTGAGACTAGGGAAGAGATTGAAGCTCTGTTGGAGAAAGAGGGGATATGGGTTTGGATTTGGGAGGAAAATAAGGAAGTTGCTGGTTCTGGACCTGGCAGGAGGCAGGAACAGAGTGAGATACTGAGCTTGTGCTATGGCTGAGATTTACAGCTGTAGCGAGGAAAAACCTGGGGATGGGAAGAGTGATAGCCTGGAATAGGCTGGATTTAGGGGATTGAGGTATGGCTGGGACGGGATATGGCGATCTGTGCATGGACAGTACATGAATTGTTCTAGGCTTGGAAATGTAGATTGAAAGTCTGTGTATGAGCTTGGCTCTCCAGTTTGATACCGGCATGGTATTATATCATTTTTAGCCAACTTTGTGTAAAAGTCATGAAGGCTGGTGCAGCAGCATTGGCACAGTCCACCAGGAAACATTTTGAAGTTTTTTAGCAGTTCCAGTTGTTGCTGGTAGGATGCCTCTTCTGGACCACTGCATCTAGCTAAGACAGGATTACAGGGAGGTACAGGCTTATGAAGTGGAAAGTAGAAATGTCCTAAAATTCTGAATTTTCATATACCCTGAACTCTCCCAACATTATCTGTCAGTTGTAAATAACCTCCAAGAAAAGCCTGTTCTGTACCACTGTGAAATTGTATGAAATAAACAGTACTTCCTGATTTTATTTTGAAAAGAATAAAAGACAATGGTCAATATTCTGTAAAAATCTATCTAGCCTACACACCTTGAACAAGAATAACCTACTGGTTCAAGATGTTGTTGTTTTCTTTTGTAAAAATAACAAACATTACTACTGAATTGTTAGGCCTTGTATATAATATGTATAGGTATATTTAATTTTCTTGCTTGATAGAAAATTATTGCTTCAACTTCACCACCCCCTGTTTGGACACAGCTCTCTCTGAAACCACACTGATTTTTACCATCAAACTCCTATTTTTCATGGTTACATTTTCACTGTACATCAGTAGTGTTAATGGATATTACTATTTGACACAGATTTTTCTGTACATTTCAAAACAAAAGACAGTCGCAACATGAGGATGTGGTAGACACGCTAGCACAGACAGAGCTGAAAGGCGCATCAGTGATTATTGCCAAGTGAGAGAAGAGGTAGACATGGTTGCTTCTTTTGTCCACACTCACACACACACACATACACCCACACCCACACACACACACACACACAGAAACAGTAACACTCATCTACATGCTAACACACATACATCTATGCTCACAAACAGACAAAGCCCCACAAAGTGAGGCAACGCATGCGTGCATCTCCAACGCCTGCGGGCGCTTGGGGCTATGCAGCAGGGAATGGGGGGAGGGAGGGAGTTGGAGGGTTGTGGGGTGATGGGGAGGAGGGGGATGAGGGTGTGTGTGTGTGTGTGTGTGTGTGTGTTGAGGTGGGGGGTGCATTGTGCACTGAGGCTCTCTGAGCTATAGAGGGTCAATCCCCACTCCACCACCATCACCACGGTTTCTGTCGGTGCTGGCCCAGGTTCAAGGCCTGGTTGCTGAACACTGGGTTCAAGCCACAGATACAGACAGTGTGTAAGCACACAAACACACATGCCAACACAAACCCATGAGCACACGCAACAGCGCCACATATTGAGACCACACACACCATTCTGAATTGATAAGCACGTATACCACAGTACAGATGCACAAGCATTATACGTCAAGGGTCAAACTGCACAAATGCACATGTTCATCCACAGAGAATAATCCATGCACATGTAAACACTGATACATACACACAGTGTTGGGCCAGTTAAAGGAAAATAGTAATCGATTACTCATTGCATGAATAAAAATGTAAGTGCATTAGTAATAAACATCCCTGCAGAAGTAATGTATTACTGATATGACTCAGGTGAACCCCAAGTCATCAGAATTAAAATTAGAAACATGTAAATAAAAGATGGATGTAGTCACTGGGTCTGAAAAGAGACAGCTATATAGGAGCTCCAAAAAGTACCACCAATGGCCACTAGATGCCTGAAAGCTTGATATATCTGAGGGTGTGGCTGCTCCCCATCACTGCCTTCCTCTCCAAATATGGTCACTTCTGGCTCCCCCCCAAAAAAAACAAAAACAAAAAAAGCCAAACTCTAGATTTCTAAATGCGAGTCCACAAATCAATAGGTGGCATCACTGTGGCTACAGCCATCTTTTATATAAAGTCTATGCTTGCCTCCCACCAACCGCCTTAGCCTCAGTCATGACACACAGGTCTCCTACCTGGTGTACTGTTTACACATGACTCAAATGTTATTTAACTTACCAGAATTTGTGTTTCTCTCTTTTTGGTAAAGGCCAACCACTTCCTTCATCTCAAGCCTCTGTGCCAAGCTCATATTTGAAATCTGACTGCAGAGAAGCAAAAACACTGTCTACAAATGTCCGTGTGACTGAGCTACTGAGATTAGCAACTTAAATATAATGAATTTTGCATTGTAATCCTTTACACTACTCACTACAGGGAAAGTAATCACATTCGTGTAATGTAAGTAATGCACTGCTGCACACTGTACATAGCCACACAGTTGGTTTACGCAACACATGCACATTCAAAGCCAAGACAAGCTACAGCACATTGCACATGGCTGGGAACAGACCAAACCACAAAGCATAAAAGACCACCGACATACATGCATGGATAAGCCAAGCAATGTCAGCCATTAGAATGGAAATAGATATGCTATTATTGTAAATTTGGCCAATATGTGGACGGTCGGCAGATATAATTGGAGCAGCTTGAAAATGGCATGGATGCACACTGTCTGCGTTGGGCCTGATTTGGCTGAAGCAAAGGTCTGTGTCTGGTTAAACGCACCACTGGACAAGACAGGCCACCCATTCATATTTGCATGGAGGGACACACATGTATGCACGCACACACAGTGTCAAAATGGCCAGTGTGCTACAGTAGCTTTCACCCACCCTCCTCACATTAGTGTGCCTATAATGCAAAGATCACTGTCTATAAATATTTCAACTTGAATAATCATGGTTAACGTGCAATAATACCCTCCATCCAAAAGTAGCACAGACCAAATTGGACTTCGAGAAAAGATAAACAAGCAAAAAAAAAGACTGTATTTACAATCAGAATAAACTGAACGACTTTCAAAGAGATTATACAGCCAGATAGTATCTCTCAGTGCCTGAGATAATCCAGAAAATAAGATATACATAATTCACTGTTACTAATCTCCTTTACAGAAAGCCTACTCCCAACCTACAGTAAACAACTCAGATAGCAGCCTTTTTTTTCCACCATGTCTGAGTCACCCTGGGCCCTAAGGAGATCACTTTTCCAGGTTTGTTCTGGAGCATATTGAAGTTTACTTGCAACTTTAATTTAACTCTGTTCCACATTTGAATGCTTCTAATATTTTCTGTTCACAAATGACTGACAGTCACATTTTAATCAAGTTACTTTGAATATTGTGTCACTTCAAGGACAATTACAACAATGAGCGCATTAAATTAATGAATCCAGCTGCAAATATGTGTCTGTAAACCTGCTGCAATACAAATAAGGCAAACTCAAATAAGTCGGCTAAATAGACCATATTAAACCATGTGGGTCCATTGGCATTGCAGGACATGAATTTATACAAAAATTTGGTTTTGGCCCAATCACACCATCGATTTCCACCTAAGTAATTCAACATTTGTTGCGTGCCTCCTTGCATGGAACACATATTTCAAGATGTCGTGGTCAATTCTCAAAATTTCATGAGAGCAGGATTCGTATTAAGATGCTGCAGACAGATGCCAAAGTTGAGTATTTGCCTTTGATATCCAGAATTTGACTTTGGAGTAGCTTCAACCTAATCAAGCCTCGGAGGCTGGAGGTGATAAGTATCCAAGCTACTAACCAAAATGAGAGCTGGGAATCAGTGGTAAGACTTCACACACACACACACATGCTCTCTCTCACACAGACACAGCACGTGGATGTACACACACACACACACACACACACACAACGTTGTCTCTTTAAGGTTATGAGTAAAACCCTTATGAAAAAAAAAAAAAACCTCAAAATGTCTATCTCTCCTCAGGATGTCATGTGGGGCTGTTAAGACGCGACACCTGTCACAATCACCAGGACTTCTTCATCCCCTCCGGGCCTCAGGAAGCGGCCAAGGTCAGACTCTTTAAAGGAAAGGAAGGGAGTGAAGGGGAAAAGAAGTGACTAACGACGGACAGTCACAAAGAATCAGATCTGTCAAGTTCAAGCAATAAAACCTCGGTGGAGTCAGAAGCTGTACATGCATGTATATTTGCATTACTTACAGCATTGCCCCTGTGCATATGCAAAGTTTGTCCATGCATATGTGCCCGGCAACATCTCATACAACATCTTTCACCCTCAATCATGACATCGTAACTGTATCATTAATCAGTTAAAGTGTTTGTTTAAAACACATTCACCACCAGATACCCGGATCCCAGCCAGGTGGCTTAACTGCAAAACCTCTGGAACTGGCATAAGATGAGTCCTCCTAATTTTGTTCTGTGTTTGGAGAGCTCCCGCTAAAATCTTTTCTCACTCTTCAACGGTCCAATTTGTTGCCTTCTGTTTCGCATTATGGGATGGCAAGGAAAACAGGCGAGGACTCCTCAGGACTTGGCCCGACGGAGGAGGAGGAGGAGGAGGAGGAAGGAGGAGAGGGGGAAGAAGGTGGTGAAAACCTGGTGTCAATTTAACCTCTTCCAGCTGCACATGTTTTGACAGCTGACTGGCGAAGCTTCATATTATGAAGAAATTATAGGAAAAAGATCTTCCTCACTGATGGATTCATAAGAGTCAAAAATACTCTAAGTTAATGCTTCGAAACAATATCCAAGATTCTTAGCGAGATCCTTTTGTTTGACACGGAGGTCGAACATATTGAAGGTTGCTCACCGAAGGCACTTCCTTGTTTAGACTCTCT
>OOFC01007072.1:5672-16583 GCA_900323345.1 Pseudochromis fuscus
AGCGCAGCTGCATCTAGATGGATGATAACACAACCCCAGCCACTACAGTACTTTCTGTTCTATGCGCCTTATAATGCGGTGCACCTTACATATGAAAACAGTTTTAAAATAGGCCAATTATTGAAGGTGCACCTTATAATCTGATGCACCTTATAGTGCGGAAAATACGGTAAATAAATGAATGGGCTCATTCCAAAATGACTACATAAAAAAATGCTATGACAAGTGTATTCTTTTCTTTTTTTTGAACATTTTGTTGTTTGACATATTTGTTATTAAGAATCTGTATTGCTGCTTTCTGGTGACATATTTGTTCTGAACCACAGCTGAACTCTTGACGTCTGACTTTGGGACGACTTGCGATAAGTGCAACAAGCTCGAGGGGCAGCAGTGGTGGCAGCAGCGGGGGCAGAGGGGAGGACTCTGGGCCATTTCACGGTTCTATTTATCACCTCTGAGGACATGAGCCCTGGCATGTCGCACACACGCACGAGCACACACGCATACACAGGAACACACGCGCAAACACACACGCACCCCAGTGGCATCTCAAACAGCCAGGCTGAGGAACAGCTGTCTATGACAGAGCACATACTTCATACAGCAAACGGCTGGCTTGGGGACACACTCCTACGTGCACGCACACAGACACGCACACACAATCTTGAAGGAAACCTTGCTGTAAATCATCCAGTGTGAATACCAAAATGGAGTTTATCACTCAGCTGATCAACATAAAATGAACAAAAATACACGTTCTCAAATTTGCCTTAAAATATGATTAAATATTTCTCAGCTCTGGAAACAAAGTTGTTTGATAACATCACCGTGAGATATTACAATGGGTATTTTTAAGAATTTTTTAAACGAAGCATTTAAACGAAACATTTGAAATTTAATGAACAGTAAAAATACAGTGTGAATTTGTGTGTTTACACAGACGCATGGGTTAGAAGTGTCAAAGACTAAATTAAGGTTTGGCTGGAACTTCTGTTTCTCACTAATATGAAAGAGCCAAATACGACAGAAATAACAGAATAAATAGAACGAGGGACACTGAATGTATCCCCATGGGGAGCATCAAATGGCTGACTTAGATTAGCTGATGAAAATGTTTGCAACTAGGAACAGTTTTGAATATTGGCTCATCATTTTCTTTTTTGGAAAAAAAAATGTTCAAACTATTGCTGAGTTTAGCTTTTGAATTGTGAAAATGTACATCTTTTCTTTGTGATAGCTTGTAAAACTGTTCTGAGGATGTCATCTTGGCCTACAGGAGGCTGGCATGGCAATTTTACAATTGTAACATTTTTGAAGTAAACAAAGTATCATTGAGAAAATAATCGAACACAGGTCTTCTTTGTGCGTACCTCTCGATGGTTGAGAAGTCGCTCCAGATCGGCTGCCATGTTGTTTTTCACTTGTTGCAGAGCGCTCCGCTCCTTCCTCAGAGAACTGGGGTTAAATCCAAAAACAGGCAGAGAGATCACATATTGACTTAATACAAAAACAAACACTTACAAGTTATCAATTCACTATTCTATAATATACAACACACCATGTGTATATAACCTTTGCAGGTCATATCTGTATGTGTGACAGCTGTATCTGGTGTTAATAGTTTCATTTTTATCACTTTCTCCCCCTTTTTTTTTTGTTTTTACTTTGGAGCTGCAGTGACAAGTGAATTTCCCCTGTGGGGGAGTTTATCTTAAGAGAGGGTTTATCTTATCTTACCTTATCTTATCATAACTTATAAGGGGTTTTGTGAAACTTGTCTTTTCAATCACTGATAAATGATTTATGTAATTCTTTAAATCACATCATTCAAAATCTGATAGGAAGCAGTGGTATACGTTATAATTTGAATGTCATTTCATGTGTTTGATGACTAAAATTACACAACAAAATACTGAAAATATACATCACTCTGACAAAACCATCAACAATACATTAAAAACACATCAGTCATGAATTCCTGAAATACATAGAATAATCCAAAGCCTTTTACAAGTGTGTTCAGTTTATATGTTTCTCCAGTGCTGCTGAAATGTTCTTTCCTGGGGCTGTGTCACATACAAGCAGGAGCCTGTAAAGTAGGGGGGGGGTGCTTTAAATCAAATCAGCTTGCAAATCTTGAAATAACACACAGCTTCACCCCTGTTTGGTAAGGACTACAGAATAAGACTTCACCTTCTTCCAGCCTGAGATAAGCCTGTGCTGAGAAATAACCATGTTAGCCAATTTAAGCTGCATAAATTCTTAATATCAGCAAACAAACTGCAAGCGCTATTAATAAACTGCAAAGATTAAGACAAAGAGATGTTTGTATGTAAAGTGAGAGTCTCCCGTGAGCCGCTGTTAAATAAGCTACCCTGCACAGCCACAGGAAAAACTCCAATATCTCTGTCAGACAGGGAGGTATGACAAGCGTGACAGCATTTAAAAAGTATTTCCCCCCCTCTTTCTGCTTGCCCCCAGGTGAGCTCTCAAAGTCAAGAGAAAACCTGCAGTCGGTTCATTTCCATATTTGCCAGGCTAAAATACAGAAGGCGACAACAGGGATGTAGGTCAGTGCCTCGTAGCTGGAGGTTTGCTGATGTGAAACACTCAGTTATTTGGCACAACTCGGGCAAACATGCAGGTTTGCACAAAGGGACAGAACAAGTGTAAGTAAGTGTGAGATGGACAGAGGATGACTAAGCTAGATACCGATAATGCAGAAACACCCAAGGGCGTGGAGTGGTGTGATGAGTAAATTACATGATACAAAATGTAACAGATTAAATTACCAAAGAAAGTTTGGCAACGATTTAATGACCATCAATTAAAAAAAAAAAGGTCACATGCGGTGAATTTATTGAGAGCAGTTCATTCTCACACAGTGTTGTTGTCTCTGTTTCTGCGTACCTGACATCGTCCTCAAGCGACGTCACACGTTCCTTCAATGTGCCGATCTGTGCATCCTTTTGTCTCACCGTCTCGATCAGGTAGCTATAAGGCTGCTGCGTCTGCTGTAACAGTTGATTGGCTGCCAACAGCTGAGAAACAAGTAAATGTGTATATGTTACCTCATCAAAACAATGTGGAGGTCGACTTGGAGCCTTTTTTTTTTATTATATATTTTTTTAACATGTGCCAGATAAAACTGAGGAAAGTCCTGTATGATGCAACAACAAAAATGGTACATGGATTTATGTAGCGCTTTTTTGACCACAGCTAGGTCCCGAAGTGCTTTACAAGACTCCTCATTCACCCATTCACACACACACACACACACACACACACACACACACACACACACACACCAATGGCTACAGAGCTGCTAGCCACCATTGGGAGTAACTTAGGGTTCATTGTCTTGCTCAAGGACACTTCGACATGTGAACAGGTAAAAGTTGATATTAGCAGTTGTGTGGGGTTCCCTCTATTTTCAAGAAACAATTTTCCAGGCCTTTATCTGTGACATCAGATATCGTAAGATCAATGAGAACCACCAAATCATAATATTTTAGTTAATTTCTCGCAGACTTGTGATTTGGGAAATTTGTGACTTTAATATCAGAATATTCAAGTTTTTTCCTCATAAAATGTTGATGTCATAAGAAAAATGTTACAGTACAGGTGATTCAATTCAATTCAGTTCAATTCAACTCTATTTATAGAGCACTTTAAAAGACAGCATGGTCAGCCAAAGTGCTGTACACAAGCATAATTCAATTCAATTTAGTTCAATCCAGTTGTGTTAGTATAACGCCACATCAATCAATTAATCAGTCGATCTATCAATCAGCCAATCAATCAATACATCAAAACCCTTCCAGTATTGCAGGGTCAGAACCTTGCAACACCATCAAAGCCAGAGCGAGAGCATGAACCCCGGCCGATCCCCCCGGGAGCAAGCACTTTGGCAATTGGCACTTGGCGATTGTGGGAAGGAAAAACTCCCTTTTAACAGGAAGAAACCTCCAGCAGACCAGGCTCTGGGGGGCTCAGACTGCCACGGCAACGGGGGGGGGACAGTGAGAGACAAAAGGACAGGGAGAGAGAGAAAGGAGAGACAACAGATGCTGGACATCGATTCAGGACAGAGAATGGACCGGTCAGCCAGACCCCAGGACCACAAAGCTCCATGGATCTGGAACCTGTAGTGTCTCATACAAATAGGACAACACAGAGAGGACAAAGACACACTACGGCAGAGACAGGACCAGTGTTAAAGTAACCTTATCAAAACTTCCTCTTCCTCAATCTCAGCCTATTTGGAGAGGGAAAGGGGTGATGCGGTGCAGGGAAAAGCAGAGCAAGTGATCTAATTGTTTGTACTTAGCAAAAAGATGACAATATGAAAATTATTTCACTTCTTTCTCTTCGTTTCCAGTTTTCCAGAACTGACGAACTGCTCTAAAAAAAATTCCAGCTTTTCCAGCAGGAATACTCTTTAAATATTTATGTTTATGATGTTTGTGACAGTTACAAACACAGCCAGAGTATCCTTATCTCTGATGTCATCGGGGGGGCGACGTGAAGGCCCGTAAATCTGAGGTTTTATGAACACATATCTAAGTTATGTCCTTTTTTGATTAAAAGCACATCCAGCACTGCTCAGTCATTATCATGTTTGAAAATCTGCTAAACAATAGATAAAGTTAGGGTGTTACACATTAAGCCACTTTTACAGCCAGTCAGTAGTGAGGAGAACTGGGTGGGAGGGTAAGGACAATAGTTAGTTAGTCAGGACATTTGTGTAGGAGGCTAAGTGGTTAACACCCTTGGGTCTTCTAGTGAAAAGGAAGTATAATTTTTCACTGTGTTTTCTTTCATACTTGATGAATCATGAGGTATTCTAGATGAGTGCCGGTCAATCACAGCTGACAGTTGAATGGCTGGTTTATTTAGTCTCAAATCTGCCCACCCTCTCTCCTCTGGCTTGCACAACCTTTCGTCTCATTGCGATTATAATAAGGAGCGAGCACACTGGCTGCCTGAGCTGTCACTCTCACAGTTTTAACTCTTACTGGACGATTTTAGTCATCGGTGCACGAGTCGTAGCCATGTGACTTCAGACGCAGACAAAATACACACACACCCAAACTTAAAGCCTCAGCGTTGCACACACATGCACATGGTGTGTCGAACCAACAAAAGCTCAATGATTGGTGCAGCGAGTTGTTTGGAGAGTGAAGAGCATGGTCGTCACGGTTTTTTGGCCCTAGTTCCCACTGTGTCAACAGGTGTGACAGGTACTAAGACGAACTTCACGCTCTTCCCATCCACAGTCTGCGGTGTCTACTGTGTGCTCTTCAACAGCTTGTCATTTCCCTGACAGAACTTCTAAAGTAGACTCGGAGATGTGGCGCGGCCATTGTTCAACTTCAATGGAAGTTTCAGATAAAGAAAAAACAATGCTGGGGACCCTCCCACTAACGAGGTCTTAGGTGGGTTTGATGATATTTGGTGCTGTTCAAATGTTTTTCGCACGAGAGGGTAGTTGTTGTTTATCTATTAACACAATGAAGATTTCCTGTAACCGCCCTTTAAACCAGCACCAGTGCTCCTCAGTAGTCGTGCGCAGTTGGCAGGAAGCTTGTGCTGTCTCACAACACAGAAACCAGGGCTTCTTCTAGTAGCTGAAGGTGTTTGGGGTCATTGTCATGTGGCAACTTGCAAAGTAGCAAAAAACCCTTTGAACACTACTGTGACTGATGACCACCCACTCCCAATTCTCCAAGCCACTCTAAATGTGGTTTGATGTTATGACAGCAGAGGGGGTCTTCCAGAGAGCGATTAGAAGAGTGTTGTGATGGTGTGAGAAGGTAAATGGTGGCTGATGAGAGAGAAGCCTCTTTAATAATGGCTGTTTTGTCAGGAGGGAGAGGTAAAAGCCAGAAGAAATAAATCATTATGACTTTGGAAGAGCTATAATCTGAGTTGCTGTGGGAGATTTGTGATGTGTGCTTGCAGCTAATGACTCCAGCAACATTAAATTAAACTTCATCCCATAAACGCTCCTCCTCACACACACACACGTGAATGTTGTGAGTCTGTGCGTGAGTACCTCTTCAGATATGTGTCCTGTCTGTGACTTGTGTGTCTGCAGCTCTCTCCTGAGCGACGTGTTCTGCCTCTCGAGCTGCAGCACCCTGCGGGCCAGGTGAACGCTGCGTGACGGCCACATAAACACAGTTATTGAAATTCCAACACATGACAACACGATTACACTAGTGTGTATTTTCATGCTGAATCTTCTACAGTTTATGTTATGATAAGATAAGACATTTTCAATCCCCAAAGGTAAATTAGAGGTATGTTTCAAACCAATAATGGGATGTGGAATAATGTCCAGTTGTTCTAGATTAGTTTTTCAGGAAGATATATAGAAAGAAACAAATAACTGCAAAAATTTTAGATGTAATACTAAATGTATACTGACTGCTAGGGATGGGGATCGTTAGGATTTTTATTAATCTAATTCTCATTTCAGTTCTGCTTTTCGATTCCGGTTCTGAACAATTCCTTATTTTGATTCCAAAAACAAAAAAAACAGGAAGCCAAATGTATATTTAACATATTAATTTCCCAGACGTATTGCATTTTCCACGTTGGCCGCTCTCACTACTAAAATGAATCCTTTTTTTTTTTTTTTACATTACTCCTTTTCCACCGAACAAGAACGGGTGCTAGTTCTGGGCTGGTGGTTAGTTGGTTCAGATCCCGTTTCTCCTATGAACCGGTTCACTTTTCCACTGGCAAGGAGCCAAGTTGGGGCCGCGTCACCGTAAAAGGTCAGTACGTCACTGCATAGGTAGCCGGCTCACAACAACCTGTTGTGACTGTTGACTGTAGTGCTGTTAACAACCTACTGTTACCCTGTTACTATCAGTCCATGAAAAAAATGTTTTTTTCAGCGGATATCCTAGATACAACATGACTGAGTTAACAGTGGAAAAGGGGTAACTTTCGACCGCTTTCCCCGGTCCATTTCCTGTTGCCATGCGGCGTCATGTGACGTGTTAAATACGTAACAGCCAGGTCCTGGAAGATATCTAAAGTCCGTTTGCAGCCGTTGTGTAAAATGAGCGCATCTAGAAACCGATAAGCGGAACCGAAATTATAATTTTTTTATGGGTACCCGATGCTCACTAAATTTAATTCGGTTCCTACTTGGAACCGAATTTCGGCACCCAACCCTACTGACTGCAGCTGGAAGTATCAAAAACGACTACAGCAATGCACATTGCCATACACCCCCATCACTGTAATCAATACAGTTAAATAAGGTAAATAAAGATAAAGAAGATAAGGTAAAGATTTTTTGTGGTCAGGAGGGAAACAGCTCAATCACAATACATCCTATCCTTGAAATATTAAACATATCATGTACTGTACCTCTGTTTCAGTCTCCTTTTGGCTGTTGTAGGAACATTGGCTCCATATCCGTATGAAAACAGAACTCTCTCGGCTTCCTCTTCATTTTCAACTGACAACAGAGACAGAAACACACATGCTTTATACACAGTAAACTATTACGATACATAGACTCAACTATGAGGCATTTGGAAATCTACCAAACAAAACCTATAAAATTCTGTTGCTCTAATTATTAATATCTTTCTTTGTCCATTTTTAAATAATTCCCTGAATCGTACTCCAGCATGATGCCGTCTTTCCTTGTATTACACTCATTCTCTGCTGCCAGGCTCCTGTTCAGTGCATTTCAACTGTATCGGTGTCTCCCTAACTTCACAGTAATGTGTTTAATGGCTTCTACGGAGCTATGCTATGCTCTTACTTTCGGCAGCCTGCATTGTGACCTGGTCCAACTCCTGCTCGAGCTTTTCATACGTCTCCAGCCGACACGCCTGCTCGGCATTCAGAGCCTGCAGCTCCGCCGCCCGCTTCTCCGTTGACGTTTGCAGCCTGTAAAACTCCTGAGTGAGGAGCTGAGGGGGTGGGGGGGGGTGGAGATGAAATGAATTAACTTTTAGCTTCATTATCGTTGTTCACTGGCTGGACTTTAAAAAAAAAGAAACAGAGGTATAACATCTACCATAAGTAATTTTGTTATTGTAAATGATGCATGTAATCTCAGTGCTAAATAAATATCTTAAAACTAGTGGCACATTTATATTACCTTTACCAGAAAATATTCCCTTTACCAGTTTTCAAAAAGTGGAAAAAGGAAAATGTATCATGGAAAAAAATCTTCATCTTAATATAAAAAATCTAAATAAAACCTCAATTACAAATTCCAATGTGAAAACACTGAGTTTTTAAAGAACTGCAGCTACATGCATCATCCAGACATCAAGGAAAATGTGCAGTCACTTTGTATAAGTGGGCACGTTACAGTGGAGAGATAAGAATGGAGCCACTGGAGCGACAAACGAAGACTGATAGCTGTATTAATTTTTAAGTGCTACGGATGGACTCAATGATTTAAGCATCAGTTGTGCATATTTAGCTGCATTAATTCATGTGCTGTTTGCAGCAAGAAACTAGCTTTACTACTGACCTTCCTACTTCTCACACTGTTAATGAAAACCTTAAGGTGACAGTCTCAAACCAGGGGAAAGTTTCATGCATGTGGGTTATTCAATGTGATGAAGGAACCACTGGCCTCCATAGGGTGCACTGAACCTGAATAAAAAATGCTGGGAGGAATAATCAGTTATACTAATGGCCTTCACAGTCCAAATAAAACATTTATCATGTCAAGTGCAGCTAAATTTGATCGAGTGTAGGACCATCAGCTGCAACTGCTGAGGAAAAAGAACCTCGAGTACTGCGTACTGTCAGACTACTGTTCACATTATGGTGTCATTTACTGGAAATAAATGAACATTCAATCAGCAACAGGCCACAACATGACTCAAGAACTGTATTACATGCAAATGACACATCTGCTTCTTTTCCAGTTATAATGATGATTTCTAGTTGATAAAAATGTTGATGTTGGGGTGGAGTGGAATTTATTGCGTGACTGTTGTGCACTGAACTTTAAATAACTGAAGCAGAGGGAAGCTGGAAAACAAACAAAAAACCTGAGTACCTCCAGTTTTTTCTGCTGTTTCTCACACTCCACCTGGCACTGAGCCAGGGCCTTCGCCGTCTCATCCTTGACCAGATGAGCGCGTTCGGCTTCGAAGGCGTGCAGCTTGGCCTGGTTGGAAAGTTCTGATACGCGGCTGTCTGTGCCCAGCTGGAGCTGACGAAACCTAAAAGGATGAACACACACACACACACACACACAGAGAGAGTCACTGAATAGTAATGTGAGTAGGTGCATTTTAAAAAAAGTGAGATCATGTGTTTTGGTGCAAACAGACTGTGTCTATCTCTGTCATGATAACACACAGAGAACAACCTCAGCTGTAGGCCGGTGATTAAGCTCAGACATGCCTGGTGGTTTGACACAAATGATGCAACCTTCTCCTTTACATGGATATGACTCCGTTTGGTGATCATTTGCACGATAACATGTTTATTTGAAAATTGGCAAGAAGGTGATTATTTTATGTACCTTGCGCAATGAAAAATTTACGAGTTCGCGTGTATGATGAGTGAGCAGTTTGGCATCTGCAATATCAGAGAAAGTCACCAAGTGAGGAAGGCCAGATCTTTTACAAAGAATTTAATAGAAGTGTATTTCTCAACAGCGCTCGCAGCAGTGTTTGGTCTCGTTTGATCTTCAGTGATTCTTGTTGTCAGTGCTGGAAAGGTTTTTATATTTTACAAAACACATTCAAGAAAAAAAATAACTTATCAAAATGTCAGTGCGTATAAATCAATAAAATTGCAAAGAGAGAACAAGATTGGTGTAAGCGGTTAATCATTTTTATAATTCTTTAATCTTTCAAGTCGTTCAATTTTGGGCTGCTAATTGGATAAAAATAAAAATTCACCCATTTGTATTCTGGGAAATTTTGAATGGCATTATTTTTTATAATTAATGGAGTAATTAAAATATATTTAACTGATAAACAGAATAATTCTGTGCACTCCTAAAAGTACAACAGGGACGGGCGACTGTTTTCGAGCTCAGCGCTCCTCCTCTGGCACACACCGACTATCAAGCCATAGAGTTGGTTGGACAATATTAATAACTCTTGATTACAGCTGACCTGATAAGATTTCATCATCCATAGTGCGCAGGCCTGAGCTATGTGCCCCCAGTGACAGACGTGTACACATGGTCAACATTTTATTAATGGCGGCTGCCATCTAGAAGCAAAAGAAGCAACCTTTTCCTCAAGAAATTGCTACGTACTTTTCCAGAGGAGTGTGGCCAACTATGTTTCTGTCATTTCAAATGCCAAATTTAATGGCAATATTTACAGCTACAGCGAGTAGGAGAAACTGACTCTGGGGCTCCCCAAGGCGATTTTCTCACAGCAGGTTTAGGTTTGCTGGAGAGGTGAAAACCATTTTTAGTCTTAGTGTTGGAACATTTTATCGCTGTAAAAGGTCTGTTAGTGATTCTCAAATAGAGCACTGAGATTCAAGCTGGCCCTCGATGCTTCAATCATCTGACGCCATTGCAAGCTGGTCCCCCTCATTCTTTGCCCCAAAAATAGGGGCATTCTTGGGGTTAGGGGTTAAGGGCTTGAGGCTAGCATCTGTCGTTGCTGGCTTGCGATGCGACGCAGAGAGGGAATGTGATCGCAAGCAGAGAGAGTGTAAGGGAGAGTGAAGTGTGTGTGTGTGTGTGTGTGTGTGAGTGTGTGAGTGAGGGAGAGAGAGGGAGTGTGTATGGAAAGACCAACAGCTGGTGGTTTGGATCTAGAGAAATGACTGGCATGTAGTAGTAACCCAGGACAGGGACACTACTACTGCTGCTGTTGCTGCTGTGTGTGTGTGTGTGTGTGTGTGTGTGTGTGTGTGTGTGTGTGTGTGTGTGTGTGTGTGTGT